>JANAVB010029462.1:0-23875 GCA_029216955.1 Iris pallida
ATATATATATATATATATATATATATATATATAATAGATATATATATATATATATACATATATATATACACTCATTCTCTCTCTACCTACACTCCACACCCCATCACCAGCACATTAAACCCCCCCATGCTGTACACGAACACCCCCCCATCCTCTCTCTTTTCTCTCTCATTAAATATCTCACATTCTCTCTCTCTTTTCCATATAATATATACACACAAACATATACTAATCCCTCTTTCTCTCTCCTCCAAACAAACACACCAACACCACCACATCACTCCTTCATCACCCGAGCCCAGCCCCATGGCCGGCCACCACCCTGGCCGAGCTCCTCCTCCTTCCTCCTCCTCCTACTCTTCATCTCCACCATCAACACCATTCCCACACCATCACCTACACCACACACACCATTCTCCTCTCCTCTCCTCTCATTTCGCGCGCCCACGTCCGCCGTCGCCCCGCCGTGCGCCACCGTGCGTGGCAGCAGCAGCAGCGAGGCGCAGCAGCAGCAGCAGCAGCGAGGCGCAGCAGCTACAGTTGGCAGCAGCGAGCGCGCGCGGCAGAGCTGCCGGCCGACCGCGCGTTGCCGTCGCCGCCGGCGAGACCCCCCCTCGGTCGGACGCACCCCCGGGCAGGCCCCCATGGCCTCCGCCTTTCTCCCCGACGCGCCACGTACACGATCCGTGCGTTTTGAACGAAATCCCGACGTGACGCACGCGGGATCGAAGTCAAAATCTCGTTTCGGGACAGCAACTTCGCACACGTTTTTTGGGAGATCCGACCGTTGGATCGGCGAACTCCTTGCTCCGTCTCAATCTCGGTATATCCCTCTTCACCTCTGTCAAGTTTGAACCGTTAATTTCGTCGTTTGATACATCAAAACCGGCCACCAAGTTGACGTTTTAATTTGTACTATTTTGGACAGTTTTGCGACGCCAACTTCGCGGGTTCGTATCTTCGTCGTCGCAGCTTTTTGCGCGCCACCAGTTCTGGTGCACAGCTGGTATAACCCTCTTTCTGCCCCCTTTAGATTTCATTTCAGTTTGAGCTTGTTAGGTCGGTCGAATTCGACGCCAAAGTTGGTCATTCGAATTCTTAGTGTTACACTTGTAAAATTCCATTTTTGAACCCGGGACTCCGGATTCAATTTCTGACACCACCAGTAGACTCGTGGCGTCGTTCTGGCATGTTTTCATATAAAGTTTGCTTGATTTGGAGAACGTGGGCCCTGGCACGTATTTCGGTACAAAGCGGGTCCCACTTTCTGGATCAACGGGTCATTTTGAGTTCGGCTCATCGGAATCCAATTCCGGATATACCGTTGAGTTCGTATCGTCATTCTAGATTCGTTGACATATAATTTGCTGAGTTTTGAGGACATTGGCTCCGACACGTTTTTCCGTGCAAATCGGTTTCCAATGTCCTGGTCAACGGACCAATTTGAGATCGGGTCAACGGAATCCAATTCTGGATATACCGTTGGGTTCGTATCGTCATTCTGGATTCGTGGACATATAATTTGTTAGGTTTTGTGCACTTTTATTTTGGCACATTTTTCGGTACAAAGTGTGTCCAACGGCGGACATCATTTTGGCCCGAAATTACTGTTTTGCCCCTGTGTCCAAATTGGACTTTTGGACAGGCTATCCTAGCTGATTTGACCATTCTGGACACGTTGGTGATATTTATTTTATTATCCGACAACATCTGTAGGTTTTCACCCTATTATAATCCTTCTCCTTTTGTGGTATTTTGAGTTCCATCGATTCCGGTGATTTCACAATTACTGAAATTGAATGTGTTGACCCCGTAGATGTTTATAGAGACTAGCCTTGACCCTGTTTGACCATGGTTGACTGCTTTGACTGAACATCGAAGTAGAGTCAATATTTGACCTAGTTTAACCTAGAGTTGACCATAGTTGACCAGTTGACTAAATGTCAACTGTAAGTCAACCATTGACCCAGTTTGACCTAGTTTGACTTAGTGGACTGAGTCTGACCTGATTACGAGCTTATACTATAGAATCAAGCCTAACACTGTTGAAACCCTAATTAGTTTATTATATATCTCTATCTTTAGGTCTTGTGGCATCACTCCGAGCATCGACCCCATTTGACAGCTCAGGACCGCAGGCGAGTACATCATGCTGATAGTTTTCATTGCTTGATATCTACTATATCCGATTCAGTTGTAGTGTCTACTTGATTCCCGACACGACGGTTCACGGGACTAGTATACGTCGGATCCTGGCATGAGGTGTTATTCCTGGACTTCTTGGTATATGGGTATGAGATATTTTCGTGTTTCCTGTACTTGTATAGACATGGATTGGGAGTGGACTGATCACCTGCTTTTAAATCATGTGTCATGACGTGCCATGTCCGGATTCGTGATACTATTCGGGGGATAGAGGGGATAGAGGGAAATATTAGGGGTTATGTGATCAAAGCCTCCGTGATGATATTTCCGTGTTTTGCTGGCGCCACCCTCACCTCACGTAGGGTGTAGCAGATACCCCCTTCCGGTTATCCAGGTTGGCCGACATGACCCTCTTCGGAGGCCCTCGTCAGAGGTTCCGTGTGATTGTCGAGCCAAGTGGATAACCGTTCCCTTGTTTTCCCAGCCGATCACATTTCGCCCTAATAATTCAAATCACTTTTTATTTATTTGTTGTCATATCTTACATTCCAATTCACCTTTACTTACTGTACTTTCACCATGTTATGACTCATTTCTCATATGCTCTACTGTCTTTTATACTGTACCATGATGATGGGACTAGGTTCTGTCCGGAAGAAGGGTTACAACCCCGGTCCTTGTTTGGTTTAAGGGTTGTAACTCGGCTTTTGAATGGTTCCCAAGTCGCCTATATCTTTGTCTTATATTTTATTATACTGTCTCTTATAGTATTTGTCAATTCACATGGAACTGCTGTTAGTGTTTGTACTTGCTCATTTTCCTGACAGGATACCGTTGATAATATTTTAGGAGTTGTTATACCATTAGTGGGCTTTATGATGTTGCTAGCTGAGGTGGATCTCACTATTCTTCTATGTGAGTTGCCTGGTAGTTATCCTTAGTTTGTCTTGTTTTCCTTCTTATTTCCTGTCTTATGATTTCTTCTAGTAGTTTCTAGTTGTTCTTGTGCTTTAGTTATCTTTCTTGTCTTATCATCCCTAGCTGTTGTGATGTGACTAGAGTATATTTATAGTTATAGGCCTTCTAGATGTAGTGTATATTTATTGGGTACTAGACAGCGTTCTACCGTCGATACTGCGGCGTAGGCTGGGCGTCGTCTACGTATTCGTACCCGTATATCCGGGTGCGGGTCGTGACACATTTGACCATGCAACGCATCTTATTTCCAAACAACCAAGCAAGTTCGCTTATCACTATTTCAATTGGCACAACGCCCAAATGTTCTCATCGAACGCCCGAAGGCCGCGAACATTTCGAAGGCACCATGCCGCCTTATCATCTCGTATTTCTTCCGTTAACTTTCTATGTTCTTACGTCTCATACTTCGTTTTCATGTTTCAATGGCATCATGCCTCAACTCAATGCTCGTCAACCGAACGACCCGAAGGTCTCGAACACCTTTCGAGGCATTATGTCATATCCGACAGTTCCGCCACATTCATGCCACAACTGTATTCTTTCGCAACGAAGCCATCTTTTATTATCTCGTGCACGAAGGCACGTTTCGACCGTATTTCCGATGTTCTATGACTTAGCATTCAATGTCCGTGGCTTGCGCGCTAGGGTGCTCGCCTATTGTCTTTCAATGTTCTAGCTGTTCTAACTCGTGCGCGAAGGCACGGTATGGTTCATGCACTAAGGCACTCGCCGAGTACAGTTATCCCATGTTCTTGCGGCTTGTGCACCGAGGCGCTCGCCTTTGCGATATTAAATGTTCCATAGCGACTCGTACGTCTGCCGTACGATTCATTTCAATTGTTCTATCTAGTGTTCGACACGCACTACGTTTATCTCTCTATCGAGCCACGCCCGTGGCGTTGATAGGTTAACTCAGCATTCAATGATATGTGTTTTACTTAAGCATGACGGAGTAGGAAAGAGAGTTAATGTCCCCCCACCTTGAGTCAATGCGCCTTATCGTTTTGTCGAGCCGTTGCTGCTCGATTTCATAACTTCATCGCACGACAACTCTCATGACTTAGCCATTCGAGCACTTCATGCTTCATTGAGTTATACGTCCAATTTGCCTTAGCATGCCAACGCTTCCGTCCGTCGCAAGACGACGATTTGCTTTCGTGGACCCCTTACTGAATAAGGCAAAAGATCGACCTCTAACATTTCAGCGTAAACGTATAGCCTGTACATGAAACCAACTAAAATCAATACTTGCATCGATTCGGACTTGCGCCTTGATCGATTCGATTTCTTAGAATCTTCGAGCCGTCTCAACGCACTTATCCTTCGAGGCAACGCGACGCTTCGCATCGATTCACTCGATGCATTCTTTGGGACAAGGCAACTCTTTGCATCGACTTAGTTCGATGCATTGCTCGGGACAACTTAACACTTGTATCGATTCGCATCGATACGCAATCGGGTCAACGCTACTATTCGAGTCAACGACTCAGCATAATGAACCGTGCGGAGCGAGGCATTACATGTGCCGTCTCAGTAAGATCTAGAGTTTATCTTAAAAATTCACGAGATAGGATCAGCACATGGCCATTAATAGTGCTAAGCGAGAGATGTAGGTGAAGAACTACAAAAGAATGTGTGTAAGGTAACACCGATTTTATCACAATGAATAACTGTTTCAAAGCCCAGCTACCAGAGATTCCGATAAAATCTTGTGTTGCACCTACTAAGGTTAGGTTCAAATCGAAAGATACCTAACTGTATTAACATTCTTTAAGTGATGTATCCTGGAATTCCTTTCCATCATTTATGGAACAAGTGGGGGATTGTTGGAATTAATTAATTCCATTTATTGTTCTTAAAGGATGAAAAGGAAAGAGAAGGGACTTTAGTCCCACATCGGAAAAAGAGAAAGGTTTGAGAGTGCTTAAATAGGTATGTGCACTCATGAGGAGTGTGCAACAACCAAAGGGTTGCTAGTGGGTGACCATTGGTTGTTGTTTTATCCTCTTCATGAAAATGTAGCTGGTGTTGCCACCGGCAACACCGGCTCTGGCTCTGGCTCGGGCTCGGGTTCGGGCGTAGAGGCGATAGTGGCGCATTGTAGACGCACTTGTGCACTTAGGCAACGTGGCATCGGGCGAGCGGCGTAGGCTCGGGCTCCTCGCGGCGATTCTCGTCCCAAGAATTCCTATTTTTGCAGCGGCCCAAACAAACGAAAGGGTGAATGAACTAGCGAACAGGTGAATGAATGTTGTTTCGGAAGGGTCGCGACTTCACGAAACAACACGAATTCATCTATATATACTACAGATTTCTGAGTCTAAAAACACAGAATCTGAGTATCTCTTTCTCCTCTCTTCCAAAGTTTTCCAGAAAAGTGTTCTTCCCTACACCGGTGTCTCACAACGTCTGGTGAACCTCCGGCAGAAGGCTGTCTTATCCTGGGTGTTCTGGCGTGCTGACTCCAAGACGTTTCCGGAGTGCCCGAAACACTTTAAGAAAAGTGCTGCTAAATACACGATTCAAGCCTCAACGACATTTTCAACTTCTCAGAACTCGTCAGGGAAGTACAATCAATTTCTAACACCTTCCAGGTCATGGATGTAAACGGGCCTGACGTTGTCGAAGGTGGAGACACAAGAGAGGCAAATATTTCGTCGATTGATGGGGTTGAGGAGAGTTTTGATTTATCATCAGTCATAACAATCCATCTGAGATCCGTAGCGATGCACATGTAGTATTCCTACCATTGTATTGGTATGAGTCGTCCGAGGTACAAAATAATATTTCTTCCCAGAGATGTTGAAGATTGAAAGTGTCTTCACGACATTCTTCTTCAAAAAATAATCATGGAGGAGTTCGGAGGTAGGGAGAGGAATGAATGGAAGCTTCTCATCCAAGACAAACTCCCATTAGTGGAAGGCACAAATGAAATGGAAGAGGTCATAAATAGTTAGGACTTCGATGATTCGAAAGAAGAGCTCGATGGGAGTTTATACAAGTCTATATTGGAGATGTTGATGTGAATTACTAGATTCATCATCTTCGTCCTATATAGAATTTTTTTATTCAGGAGAAAAATCAACTTTCTTCTATCCACGAGAAAAACTAATTAAACCCTAGCCACTATCATAGCTGTTGTAGTTGTTGCTACTATTTACAAAAATAAATTTTCTCATCATTTATTTTCAACCGTTATAATTTATTTATTCTCTAACTTTTGAATGTTTGAATCATGTCCAGATTCAATGTATCACATTTTTATCATGTGCTACAATATTTGTAACGTTAAAATTTAATAGGCTATTTTAATATCCTTATTATTCCATCTTTTGGCAATAGCCTTTATAATGAGGTTTCCTCCTACTCTCTTTGACATGGAAAAAGATGATTGCGAAACTCTCCTTCTAAATTCATTGTCTCTCTCCAAATACTGTTCGTCAATTGTTGCCCTGGGCAGAGCTAAGTTCGGGTCACTCTCTCTAAGTCGTGTACGGCAAAGAGATTCCGGTGGAGCGAAAATTTTACCACTAGGAGCGTTCGGATACGGTCTGCACATAGACCCGAGCTATCTCTTAGGACAGTGCTACGTGCACGACTTCCCCAGAGGCCGGTAACAATTTACATATTTTTTTCTTGCAGTTTTTTAAAGAAGAAAATAGAAGAATTTCTAACAATAGCGTCATAGAGTTTCAATGAGTACGTATTTGTTTGGTATTTTTGCCTTTGGACTAGAAAAGATAGTCCCACATCGGCTACACCAAATGGTGAGTATCTCAATATAATGCATTGCTTGTGTTAAGGTGTGCACATGAGGTGTAGTGGGGCACAAGTTTGTGCCATGTTAAAGTATTTCCATAGAAGGAAAAAGGATTAAATCCAACAAGGATGCAAGTTAATTTTTGTTGTGCGGACTCGGACTCGGACACGGACTCCAGGATGTCTCGTGCATGCACGGGAGTGTTCGGGGGGTAGGCGTGGACTGGCACACTTCTATGCTGATTGTGGGATGATCTAAAATATCAAACTCTATTTTGAGTATTGGTATTTTAGTCCCACATCGGATAGGAGAAGAGGTGAAGTCTCAAATCCACTCTATAAATAGAGCCCTTTGGCCTCCTTTGAAAGATGCACCAAGAAGAGAGTTGAGGGAGTCTGTTAAGTCCAGGAAGCCCGTTCAAGTCTCAAATATTGACTTACGAGCGTTCCAGAAGTTCTTCGTGAACTTGCTGGTTCCTGGAAGCTGTTCGTGCTCGTGTGGGGCGAATAAAGCTTTGAGCAACGGTGGTTCATTCACCCCAGCATCTCATTCTCGCCTGTCATCGCTGCTGTTGCCTTTTACAGTAACTTCTTTTTAGAAGCTCTACTGCCGATAGTTGCTTGCACAAAGTCTCTTTAGATTTTTTGTGTATTACGTAGAATCTTTTTAGATCCTCGTAATTCAGAATCCTCCAGGATCTCTGTTGCACATCTTCTTTAAGGTGCTGCATTTGAAACGTTGTGTGTACAATTATTTCAGTTTTAGAATTTTCTATCGAAAATTGAGCCTCGGCACTAACAATCTCAAAGCTTTATTGAGAAGATGGATAATTCTCGTGCTTCGCTCATCGATACCGGCTTTAACAAGTTGGAGAAATTCGATGGCGAACACTTCCAGATATGGAGACGAAAGGTTACTTTAAATCTTCAACTCGTGAATGTTGATCACGTGCTGTCAGAAGAAGAACCGATCGTTCCAACCACTGGATCTGCTGCGGCTGTGGCCGCTGCTACGACCAAGCAAGCGAAGTGGAAGAGAGAAAACAATATATGCAAACTACTGATACTCAATTCCATGGAAGACTCTCTGGCAGAGTCCTACTCCAGGAAGACATCTGCCAAAGAGATATGGGACTCCTTGGGAAAGCTCTATGAAGATGACGAGAACCGGTCCAAGATCTTCATGGTAGAAAAATACCACAAGTGGACCTTCGAAGACGAGAAGGCGATGCTGCCCCAAGTGAAGGAGTTTCTGAAGTTGCGTCAGAAACTAGAAGACGAGAACATGCCCCTAGTCGACAAGTTTGTCGTTGGAGGGATCGTCGCGAAACTTCCTACAGAATGGAGCAACTTCTATGCAAGGATGCATCGAAAGAAGATGGAAATTAGCTTGGAAGATTTCTTTTAAGAGATCCATGTTGAGGACGAGATGCGCTCCCAACAGAAGATGGATACTCTGTCCAAACAACTGGCGAAGGCAAATCTGGTCCAAACCAGAGAGTACCAGGGGAAGCAGGCTGCTTCTCATCGCAAAAGAAGGACTTCACGAATCTGAAAGTGAAGGGTCCTGCTTTCAAGCAGCAGAAGTCCAAGTCCCATGTGACTTGCTTCAATTGTGGCAAGAAGGGCCACTACAAATCCGAATGCAAGTCCAAGCCCAAAGAACAAGGTGAGCCTAGTAAGGTTTCCATGATTACTAATCTAGTTGCCATGATAGCACAGGTTGCAACTGTGGGGACTGACTTGGACTGGTGGATAGACACTGGTGCGACCCTGCCATGTCTGTTCAGACAAAGACTGGTTCGTCTCTTATGAGCCAACTTCAGAGAAGGTCATAATGGCAAACCAGGCACAAGCTGAAGTACTGGGGATCGGGACGGTGGAGCTGAAACTCACATCGGAGAACACTCTGACGCTTCCAGGTGTGAAGCATGTTCCAGTAATTGCTAAGAACCTGATCTCTGGAAGTTTGCTCTGCAACGCAGGCTTGAGGATGGACATCAATGCTGGCCAGTTGGTGATGTCCAAGAAGGGTACATTCTTCGGGAAAGCTTTCCAAACTGAAGGAATGTACAAGATTCAGCTTGTTGTAACACAGCATGATAATATAAATGCAATCACTTTTTCTGATTATTCTCTTGAGTTGTGGCATAATAGGCTAGGACATGTTCATTGTAAAAGGATTAACAGAATGTCTAGTCTAAGACTTATCTCCAAGTGTGGGGGTAAGGTAGAGAAATGCGAAGTATGTGCTCAGACGAAGATCACAAGGAAACCCTTTCACAGGGTCCATCTAAGCACAGATCTTCTGGAGTTGGTTCACTCAGATATCGGTGACTTCAAACAATTCTCTACAAAGGTCGGGATGAAGTATTTCATTACTTTCATCGATGACTTCTCAACGTATGCTTTCGTCTACTTGCTCAAATCTAAAGACGAAGCATTCGAGAAGTTTAAGGTGTTCAGGGCGAGGCTGAGCGGCAAACTGGACAACAACTCAAGAGGTGTCACGACCCGCACCCGCTTTTCGGATACGAAACGTGTCCAAGCCCAGCCTACGCCGCAGTGTCGGCGGTAGTACGCTGTCTATACTCAAGTCACGGCAATCTAGAATCACGGGAACACTATATCTCATCCACAGAAATAATCATGTCACAGTCAAGATCAAAGAAAAGACATGAACTGAATAATAATGAAATAACTGAATATCAAGTATCAATGTCACGTCCGGTGGACACAAATCCACTACCAGTAGACGGAAATAATAGAAAAATACATGGAGTAACTAACTGGATAAAAACTGCTAATCTAGACCACCTCAAGTGCAAGCACTGCGCTCTGATGCTAACTCAAATCCACTCGTCTGTCCTGTCTCAAGCTCGGCTAACCTGAAGAGATCATCAGGTCCTCAGAGGACATAGCAAGATACATAATATACATGCCTATCTAGCAGTTTTATCATGCGCAAGAATATAAACAAGAAAGAACAAGAACAAGACCAATGACCACAAACACTAACACGAAACACGAACACTAGAACAACTACGCATACATGAACTGCCGGATGAACGAAACACGAGATCAATGGATGAACCAAACCCTCATCCCGAGTGTGGACTCACGGGTTTGAACTAAGCGCTAACCCTCGTCCCGAGTGTGGACTCTCTGGCTAGCTCACGGCAAGACACCCTCGTCCCGTGTGTGGACTCTCTGGTGTAATTGGTCAACCCTCGTCCCGAGTGTGGACTCTCTGGTGCCAATTGATCACGACAAACACCCTCGTCCCGAGTGTGGACTCTCTGGTGTACCAAACAACCCTCGTCCCGAGTGTGGACTCTCTGGTTGTGTACAACGATAATCAAGGCTATGGCAGTTCACTACACGCAACCGTTCTATGACACAAATCAAGCAAGGTACTGACGAGAACTCCAAATGTGAAACACAAGGCCAAAACAATGAACACTGCTATAAACAATAAAGACAACTCCATAGAAAACAACACGAAAAGCACATGTCCATAAATGATCCAAAACAGAAAAACGAAAGAAAATGCATGCAAGTAAAACTGTAGAGGGAGGCAAGGTATACTTGCCTGTGGTCCTGAGCTGCGGTACGGGTTACAATCCGTATCGATGTCCAAGTAACCTATTTTATGAATTAAGTCTAAATCAACACATGAACTAACAAAATAAAGCCATTTTGAATTATTGTTAATTACCCATACATTCCCAAGTGGCCTTAAGTTGGTTTGGGTGGTCTCCACACTTGGCAACTTCCCAGCTTTTAACATAACCTTCCGACATAACTACAGGTACCCATGTCAAAACTATTACCTCTATATATATATATATTTCCTATAAACTAGTAATACCCCACTGTTATGGGTGTCGAGGTACTCATGCTTGTTTACCCACAATCTATTAGAGATACCCTCTCTATTGAACATCTCAAACACCATAGTCTATAATATGTGGCCACACTTATACAGGCAATTCTAGTATTCGAACCCCTCAACCCATACTATTGCTCCCTGGCTTAACAGGGAGGGATTTCCTGTCCTGGATATCTGTAATGTTTATCAAAGAGAACCAGCATATTGCGTATGTGTAACTCAAAGCTGGACTGAAACAAGGGGTATTAGTTTAATGCTAAATGCAGGGGATAGCCAACATTGCAATGAACAGGTGTTAAAAGACTCTGACATCAACCAACCCTCTCATGTCTATTCAATTACAGAGAGTGCAAAAGGAGAGTCTCCTATATTCATGTCTAATGGTAGAAATGAAGGTTTATAGGTTAGTTTCTCTGGCAATTACTACCAGCTGTACACATGCCAGATTTCCTGTCCTACAGACTTGTGGCATCATCTCTTTACCTGAGAATGCATCTCTGAGTCCAGACCTCCTGTTGAGAGTTCAATAGCATCCACTGTATAAGTCCTATTGGCCCTCTCTCACAATCAAATGGTGGTTGTAAGTTCAACCAGTTCATAATGTCTACAATGAAGCTCAAAACCAATGGTACACAATTTACATGGATAACATTATAGGGTACAGTTGAGGGTTCAAAAGGGAAATTCCCTAGCAATATCTAATGGGCAGTCACATTGGCATCTATACAAAGGGGAGTTCCCTATCAACTGTAAAAATAGAAGCCACACTCAATGACCTGCATATAAGAGAATTATAGATGTAACATCTATTAGTTATACATGTGTCTGACCCAGGTTTTCTCAATGAATGAGAGAACATATATTGAAAACTCAACCTACAACCCCTGTAAAGTATCATCAGGTATCCCCACCCTTTTTGTGCCTATGGTCCTACTAATGGAGTTCATCTACATTGTCTCATCTGCAAACAGAGCGAGGTTCACAGCAAAGTCTGGTGCCTCTGTTATCTCCCATACTAGCTAATACTCGATGCACACCTGTGTCACCAAGCTTCCTGTCACTGTCATTCCCAATACACATAGCTTGACACCATCCTCACATAAATTAAGGCACTAGGGACATACAAGTGCAGGGCGATACTATGAATGTAGTGCATGAAATGGAGAGATGCACATGGATGGCAGATATGCGTGAAGGGTATGAAGGTGCAAAGGCCTGAAACCAGAGTATCTACTGGTACTCAAAAGTAAGGACCTGCCCATCTCCTATGATGGGCATGGCAAGGGGATTGATCTGCAATTTGATGCAGTGATCAGAGCAATAATGTTCAAGCCTGGTCTTGAACGCTAATATGTGCCTCGAGTCAATTTTGAGAGTAACTAAGGATCTCACCCAATGTCTGAACACTTCTTTGTATTAAACATAACATGAAGATGGATTTATTGGGAAGGATCGAATCGTGATACTCAGTGTAAAGACTGAACCACTAATTTAAGCATGGACTGTAAGCAATTTTAAATGTAGGACATGATCGTGGTCTAATACCTCATCCTGTTGGCTGAACCTGAACAAAATAAGGAATGTGATATATCGATATGGATATGGGAATTAGAGAGAGTGAACATAAAGCATATAGGCCTGCATAATAAAATCTGAGAGTGCACTATCAGTAGGGGCTTGAACCATGAACTGGAATCCATCCACATCCCAATACTTCACCTATGGTTGAGGGACTTAACCAAGTAAACTAACCCAGTATTCAGGTGGACTGGATGAGACAGGTCTGATACCAAATATTTGCAGATTAAGGCTGGAACAAAATGCAATGATCTGGACTGCATAACAGAGATAATTCGAAGGGGACTTAATTCAGAAGACAATTGACTGAAACTAATATCCAGGACTGGGACTGGACAATGGACATATATGAAGTTGATGGATGTACCATAGGTATGATGATACATGAAAGTGTCCCCTGCTATCTAATACTGATACAGGTATTCCAATCCATACTAGTATTACTCTAAATCCCTATTCACGGCACACCCCATTGCCCAATTCCCTTTCACAAATTTCTACAAGTACCTTGCCTTCATTGGTATACATAGTTGAGTTATTAGTCTTATTGAATCGAAAAAGAGGAAGGTTACCTGTTGATTGCTTCGTTCCTGCGGAGGTTGCTTCGACTTCAAGAGAGGAAGGTTGGGAAGAACTCGGCCAGGAAGTTTTAGGGTTCTGCAAGGGTCGGCCAGTCCCCTCCAATATATATACTAGGGTTTGAAGATCAGAGGAGATGAAAGGGATTGAATTCAAATGAGATTCTGGAGGAATTTGAATTCTAGTTGAAATCGAACAGAGTATCGTATCCGAATTCAAATTCTGGGGGTTTGAAGACTTGCACTGAGGCCCCTAAGTGAAATCTCTTTGCAAGGGACTCACTTCCCTTATTATTCACAAGTAATAGTAATAAGTATTTATTACACATATACTATTAAATCACATATATGCATTAATTTAATAATTCATCAATATTTAATAAATAATAAAAAAATAATTGGGAAATTCGGGTCAAGGGCTCACAAGAGGTTAAGGAGTGATCGAGGCGGGGAGTATCGGTCTCATGAATTCTTATCATTCTGCAAAGAACATGGAATCATCAATGAGACAACGGCTCCGTACTCTCCTCAATCCAACGGAGTAGCAAAAAGAAAGAACAGAACGTTGACAGAGATGATGAACTCCATGCTGTTGACTGCGGGTCTTCCAAAGTGTTACTGGGGAGAAGCTGCACTAACGGCAACGTTCATTCTGAACAGAGTGCCATTTGCAACTTCTGACATAACTCCTCATGAACTCTGGTTCAAAGTCAGACCTAACTTGAATGTCATTCGAGTGTGGGGGTGTCTGGCTTATGTGAAGCTCCCGGATCTGAAGATTCAGAAGCTGGGGACAAGGACTACGAAGGCGATCTTCTTGGGGTATGCCGAGAAGAGTGATGCTCGGAGATTCCTTGATATCGATTCAAACTGTCATGCCCCAGAACCAGAATACTGGAGAGCGGGGGAATGACTCAGCCAGCTACGTATTACGGGTAGATAAATACCGTATAATACGATCAATGCTGTCTAACCAGACGAGGGGGTGCATACTACATGAAAGTCTTACTATGGTCACTTCACTTCTATTGTCTCAATCATTCAAACAAGAGGCAAAAATAGAGAACATGTAAAATAAAGTAGTAAGGCATCCCAAACGCTTAGTCAAAATGTTCTTGAAATCTGGCTTTTACAAAACATAGCCAGATGGTATAGTAACATATACACAATTGTTATCAGCTGCAGTCTGACTTAATTACAATTATGTAAAAGTAAGTGCAAGACAATCCGACTAACATGTCGGTGCCAAACGGCTAAGTATGAAGTAAATAACAAAACGAGCGGTGAAGTAAGGAACCCACTCGAGTCCTCCTGCGATCATTCCCCTAGTATTGACCATCTTGGAGGTGGAAGTACACTGAGTCCTCGGGAACCGGCTCTAAATCTGGCCATGCAAAACCAGAGAGGTTAGACCTCTAATAGCAAGTACCACAAGAAAGCACGATATGAAGGATTAAACCAGTAAGTAAGAGAATATAATAATAGATCTCTGCTTTCCACTAGGATTCACATAACATCACGACACTTCGAATCAACCTCCCAACCAAACAAGGACAAAAGTTGGCCCGTCATGCCCTGACATTCTGATCATCTCGGTTAGGCAACAGAGTAGGTACAGTACACAAACAAATCATCTTGAACGACCAATCAACTCCTACGGCTTGCTATTGTGAGTCCCAAGTTATCCTGGAATTATGCAAATAGGGATTCCTCAGTTCTTACTATGTGCGAGCAAGGCTAGTCTATCCAGTTAATCAATTATGCCAATCATGAATTAGACGAGTCCCAGTGGGACGTACGTCATCAATATACAATATACAATAATAATATAAGCAGATACCGCTCCCTGTCCGTGTGGCAGGTTTACAGTATCTGTAGGAACCAGCCGGCCTGTCGGGCACTACTAGTCCCAAGAGGGCTGCCATGTAAGAACTCGGGAATCCATTCTCTCCATACAATCATTATTTTATTTAACTTAATAGTCTCTACGTTGAGTGAAATCCCATGCCGTGGATCATGGTCATTCAAATGAGTACTTTCGTACGGGGTACGATATGCGTAACTCTACAACGATACCCGTGCGGCTAGGTTGTAGGTCTTACATAGCGTAATGCAACAATCAAATCTAACCACGGAGTAATCATGCCTTGACCATAAAGTACACATGCTGTTTTGTAGAAAAATAAATAAATTGAAGCCTGCACATGCCTGTATGTCAATATTCGAGATCGGCTAATCGATTACAATAGTTCATTACATGAACGTGTCTCATTCATTTAATTTAATAAGACGACTAGCCAGTCTCTTAGTTCCAACTAGGAACGCATGATCAATTTTAGTCAAGATAACCATTATTATCAATGGTGACAAGGCATGAAAGTCAATTAGTATTAAATGGGGTCGAGTCTATAACTCTCAAGGTTAAGTTCCAGTCTCACTGGGTATCCATATACCAATCAAGACACATGGCACGTTCTACACAACCATATATATTAAAAATATTAACATGCTAAGATTATCGAGTTCATAAAAAGGCGTAAGGATATAATAGGAGAATTATCATGCCACCATTAAATGAATAAATTATAGAACAAAATAGAAACACCTAGGTCAGGAAGTCACGCCAACAAGTCTATGCTAAGGCCAACAAGTCACGCCAACAAGTCTATGCTAAGGCCAACAAGTCACGCCAAGTCTAGTAGGTAGGAGTGAGCGTATAAACAGCGTGAGCGTGAAAAGTGGTTCACGTTGGCACGCACAGCGTGAGCGTGAAGGGTAATTCACGCACTCATAACGTGAGCGTGAAAAGTGATTCTTAACGTGAGCGTGAAAAAGCGTGATAAGAAATCCACGCACGCACGCAAAGACGTGATAAGAAATTCACGCACGCAGAGCGTGGCTCAAAATTCACGCACGCACTTAAAGACGTGAGCGTGACTAAAAATTCACGCTAACACGTAAGAACGTGAGCGTGACTAAAAATTCACGCTGGCACGTAAGAACGTGTGCGTGACTAAAAATTCACGCTGGCACGTAAGAACGTGTGTGTGACTAAAAATTCACGCTGGCACGTAAGAACGTGTGCGTGACTAAAAATTCACGCTGGCACGCAAGAACGTGTGCGTAACTAAATCTCCCGAACTCCAATCTTATGGAGCCTTCGTTCCAAGCCAAAATGAGGTTCCCATGGTTCAGAATGGTGTGGGATGAGAAGCTCTACAACATGAACTATCTATTCCGAAAAGCACGCCAGTTTGGTGGATCAAAACCCATGAACAACCGAGAA
The DNA here is from genome assembly GCA_029216955.1 of Iris pallida. Classification (NCBI taxonomy): domain Eukaryota; kingdom Viridiplantae; phylum Streptophyta; class Magnoliopsida; order Asparagales; family Iridaceae; genus Iris; species Iris pallida. Next base: position 16,217 of record JANAVB010029462.1, read on the forward strand.
TACAACAACTTAGATCTAGGAGAAACAAGCCAAAGAAATCAAAAATGCTAAGTAGTAAACTCTCTTAGAATCATGAGAGGAAGAAGAATGAACCATAAAAATGATTCTCCAAGTGGGAAGCAAGAAGCAAGATGTACTTGCCTGCTGTTGGTTGGTGGAAGAGAGTGGTGAGGAAGAAGAAGAAGTAATGGTGAAGGAGAGTTATGAGGAGAGAGAAGGAGATGGGGGCTTTAAATGGAAGGGTGGTGGTAGGTGGGGGTTTGTGGGGGTTCGGTTCATGTGAACCACCATGAACCCGAGAAAAACCCTCCATAGGCCGAACCCAAAAGCAAGACTAAAGTAGAGAATAACAGCAGGAAATAAAATGCAGGAATAAAATACAGGAATAAAATTGCAGGAAATAAAATGCAGATAATTAATTAACATGAAATTAAAAGAATTTAAATACAGGATGATATATGATAAATATTAAATAAATATATATGAGTTGCACATGTATAAAAATACGCATTCTGGGAACGGGAAGTGACACAAACCATATCATCGAATCTCGCAATGCTGAATACTTTGAAGACAAGTTTGCAAAACACAAGAATATTGTTCTCGCGGATCTTCCGGAGAATGATGAGGGTACAAAGCAGACAGAAGTCTTTAATGAACCAGTAGTCCAAGATGAAGCTGTCGTCAAGGAGACACCAGCTGAACCAGAACTCGCTGAGCCGTCAACTAAACGAACGAGGAGGCCGAAAGACTTCGGAGATGACTTCGTCACCTATCATGTGGAAGCATATTCGCTTACCTATGATGAGGCGATGAAGACCAGAGATGCTGTATTCTGGAAGGAGGCGATAGACAACGAGATTGACTCGATCACCTCCAACAACACATGGGTATTGGTTGACCTGCCAGAAGGAGCAAGACCCATCGGATGCAAATGGATCTTCAAGAAGAAGATGAAAGCAGATGGAACCATTGACAAGTTCAAGGCCAGGCTAGTGGCCAAGGGGTTTGCTCAGAAGCAGGGGATCGACTACTTTGACCCTTATGCTCCAGTAGCTCGGATGACAACCATCAGATTGTTAATTGCTCTAGCAGCAATACACAAGCTGGTGATACATCAGATGGATGTGAAAACGACATTCCTTAATGGCGAGCTGACCGAAGAGATCTACATGCAACAACCAGAAGGTTTTGTCGTCAGAGCTCTGGAAGACAAAGTCTGCAAGTTGATGAAGTCTCTGTATGGTTTGAAACAAGCTCCCAAAATGTGGCATGAGAAGTTTGACAAGGTGATAAGGTCAAATGGCTACAGGGTCAGTGAAACAGACAAGTGTGTCTATACGAAGTTTGCTGACGGAAGAGGAGTAATCGTATGTCTTTACGTGGACGACATGCTAATCCTAGGTACGGATTTAAGCTGCGTCACAGAGACAAAAAAATTTCTCTCGACCAAGTTCAGTATGAAGGACTTGGGAGATGCCGACGTAATCTTGGGGCTCAAGATCATCCGGACAGGCACTGGAATAGCGCTGTCACAATCTCATTATATTGAGAAGATGCTCACTCGCTACGGGTATCAAGATCTTCCTTTTATTGATACACCGTACCGGAGTGATCAGAAGCTGGAGCCAAATTCGAGGGAAAGCGTCAGGCAGTTGGAGTACGCTAGCGTCATCGGAAGCTTGATGTACGCTACTACTGCCACAAGGCCTGACATAGCTTTTGCAGTGGGAATGCTGAGTCGGTTCACTAGCAATCCAGGCGTTGAGCACTGGAAAGCTGTGAAGCGTGTTATGAGATATCTCAAGAAAACTCAGACATATGCACTTTTCTACAGCGGAGATCCGTCAGTAGTGGAAGGCTTCAGTGATGCTAGCTGGTGTTCAGATATGGAGAGCGAGTATTCCACAGGTGGATTCGTATTCGCCATGGGCGGAGCTGCTATATCGTGGAAGTCGAAGAAGCAGACTATGTTATCTCGCTCCTCCATGGAATCTGAATTCTTTGCATTGGATGCTGCTGCAGATGAAGCAGAGTGGCTTCGGGAGCTCATGTATGATCTTCCGATGGTTGGGGCTCAGATACCGGCAATAGCGATATACTGTGACAACCAGACGGCAGCAGCGGTGGCATCAAATGACCTCTTCAACGGAAAGAAGAGGACTGTGCGGTTGAAGCACAGGGCAGTACACGATCTTATCAAAAGAGGTGTAATTGCAGTGATTGATGTTCGGAGTCAGGAGAACCTGGCAGATCCGTTCATGAAAGGCCTCAAGCGCCAGTTGGTCAATGACACAGCTTGTAAAATGGGCTTGAAGATATTCTGATAGTGTGTCTTTGTAATCCTACCATAAAGTTTTATGCTATTAGTTCAAAGAGAAATCTACTAGGCATCTAACTTTTGGTTCAAAGGAGGATCACTGACTAGGAAACTATCAGGTAGCAGTGGGTACTTGTTCTCTGGAACATGGAAGGGATACGGACCCATAACCACTGTTGTCTACTATGTATTTTTTCTGCGGAAAAAACTGATCCTGTGGAAGGTTGGCTTAAACGTCTTAATGAGTTCTCAGGCAGAGTGAATGCCTGGTGTGCTTTACAGGAAGCACGGTAGAGCAGTACTACAAGGAGTAAAACTCCATGCTACAGTGGGGTGACTCCCCCATGAGGTTCCCAGGTAGGGGTAATGCCTCGGCTTTGCAAGCCAAGTCACAGCGGCGTAGCACCGCAAATAGGCAGGTAGCCTAATGCTGTATGACGTAATTAAAGAGTTGTAGACAGCACTACAAAGGGGAGGATGGCCCCATGTTACAGTGGCACGACACCACGATGAGGTACCCAGGTAGGGGTAAAGCCTCGACATTGCAAGCCATGTCGTTGCGGCGTAACACCGCAAGGAAGCCTTAGGCTTCATGCTGGGTAGTTTGGCACTACAAAGAGGCTTGTGACCTCATGCTACAGTAGTATGACACTACGATGAGGTTCCCAGGTAGGGGTAATGCCTCGGCTTCAGGCCATGTCATAGCGGCGTAGCACCGCAAGGAAGCGCAAGGCTTCATGCCATATCTCTTTAATAAAGAACTCACCTATAGTGTATGGAAAGAGATATCAGGCCGTCTCTTGAGGGTAAACTTGTAGACGCCCAAAATTATACACTGAAACCAGGCTGGCACAGGGCCTTCAATGTGCAGCCAGAAGCACAGTTGATGTCATTATGTGAGTAGGAAGAATTGCAGTTATGGTGCAGAATTCAAGGCTTAGTCCATTCTTGTATCATGCTGTTATTTAACCTATGCGGGAAGATTCAAGTCGCAGCGACATCTCTCCTAATGCATGATGGGCAGTCACTGTGGGGAACGCTCAACCCATATATTGAGATATGTGGGAGATTGTTGGTGTTTTTGCCTTTGGACTAAAAAGATAGTCCCACATCGGCTACACCAAATGGTGAGTATCTCAATATAATGCATTACTTGTGTTGAGGTGTGCACATGAGGTGTAGTGGGCACAAGTTTGTGCCATGTGGAAGTATTTTTTCTAGAAGGAAAAAGGATTAAATCCAACAAGGATGCAAGTTAATTTTTGTTGTGCGGACTCGGACTCGGACACGGACTCCAGGATGTCTCGTGCATGCACGGGAGTGTTTGGAGGGTAGGCGTGGACTGGCACACTTCTATGCTGATTGTGGGATGATCTAAAATATCAAACTCTATTTTTGAGTATTGGTATTTTAGTCCCACATCGGATAGGAGAAGAGGTGAAGTCTCAACTCCACTCTATAAATAGAGCCCTTTGGCCTCCTTTGAAAGATGCACCAAGAAGAGAGTTGAGGGAGTCTGTTAAGTCCAGGAAGCCCGTTCAAGTCTCAAATATTGACTTACGAGCGTTCCAGAAGTTCTTCGTGAACTTGCTGGTTCCTGGAAGCTGTTCGTGCTCGTGTGGGACGAATAAAACTTTGAGCAACGGTGGTTCATTCACCCCAGCATCTCATTCTCGCCTGTCATCGCTGCTGTTGCCTTTTACAGTAACTTCTTTTTAGAAGTTCTACTGTCGATAGTTGCTTGCACAAAGTCTCTTTAGATTTTTTGTGTATTACGTAGAATCTTTTTAGATCCTCGTAATTCAGAATCCTCCAGGATCTCTGTTGCACATCTTCTTTAAGGTGCTGCATTTGAAACGTTGTGTACAATTGTTTCAGTTTCAGAATTTTCTATCGAAAATTGAGCCTCGGCACTAACTATTTGACAACATGAAGATATTGAAACTAAATGTATCTCAGTTGGATTATTTACCCACCCACCTTATTTTGGAGAAATTATATCATTAACCATTACTCTCATGTGATATCCATCCAGTAACACAATGACACGTGATATATCCACAATAACACAATGTAAGTATGTCATATAGTTTTGAAAACTGTTATAATTTTTATACGGGCATTGTTTCCCATTTCTCTTTCCTATTTTTATTTCCAATTTTCTTTGTTTTCTTACATTTTTATATCTTTTTATCCGGTTTCTTTAAAAAAAAAATGCAAAAGAGAAGTTTCCCCCTTCTCTCTTCTCCTTTATCTTTTAATAGCTACTATAAATTATCTAAAAAAATAAAGATTGCATATTTTTACTTTTAATCTACTTTAATTTAAAGTATATTTATATGTTGATGCGATATTAAGTCTGATTATTGTTGTTTGTTTTAGCATCCGAGTTCCTGCATCTTAAAAAAAAAAAAAATCTATTTTCCGTTGAGGTTTAGAGATTTTTTTTTTCGTTGCATTTTTTTGTAAAGTTTTTTTAAAAATTTAAGTGTATGTATGTGTTTTTTTTTTGCTGGGTTTCATTTTTTTAATTTCTAAATAATATTGTCTTCATTCTTGCCAAGAAAAGGTTCCTTGGAGGAACAAGTCGGAAAGAAAAGGAAGCCATCTACTACATAGAAGGGGAGAGCACAACAAAAAAGCTGGCGAGGGCCTCTCATTGAATTTAGTTATTTGTGGATTAATAGAAATTGAGTTGTAGATGGAATTATAAAGCAATTATCATTTATGCAAGTGAAATCTCATTTATACAATCTTTAGGGTCTGCTTGGCAATTGTAGGGTAGCGGTTATGAGGTGTTTTTAGAGTACCGGTTATGAGCGGTTATGAGGAGTCCGATTTTGGATGATTTTTAAGTAGCGACTTTTAAACCAATCCAATTCATGCTTGATAATTCACTAACGAGCGGTTCTAAATTTTTTTTACACAAATAAATTAAATAGGAAAGGGTATAAGTAGTTATAATTATATATATTTTTTTGAGGATATAAATGGAATAAGAAAATAGAGCCGCTCAAAACCTACCGATTTGGAGTGTTTAAAGTCACCCAAAAATATATTACACCGATTTTAAATTTTTTTTTGAGCCGATCAAAATCGGTGCCTCAAAAAACAAGCAAGAATTTTCATAAACGGTCGGTTCAAAAATACTCCAAAATCGGTAAAAACAATGTTACCAAGCGGAAAGGTTTTCCAAATACCAATTCTTAATTGGCTTCATTTCGAATCCTATCACGCACATTTGTGTTTCAAATATTTAGCAGAATTCCTTAATCTTTGGGTGAAAAAGAGAGAGGACAACATTTGAATTAACTATAATCTGAGTCAAAACAAATTTAATTATATTTATACACGACCAAATCTGTATGTCCTTCTATAGGCAAATGTTAAGAACATTACAACAATTATTAGGAACAACACATTTTGTAGGAGGCAACTAGGACGGACTAAATCCGAATACAATCGGATAAACCCGTTAATGGGTTATGTTGGAGTTGAAGCCACTCGGGTTTGGACTCGAGTTCGGGTTAAAATATTTGAACACGATAAAAATCGGGTTGGGTTTGGGTTCATGTGTCGGATAACCTGAAGAATCCGAAACTAATATATATTATATATAGCGGATCAAAAGCCCCCTTAGAAAACTCCCTAAAAACTCCCTCACTCTCATTAATGTTAATATTAATGTTAATGTTAATATTAATGTTAATATTAATGTTAATGTTAATATTAATTTTTATTTTTATTTTATATTAATGTTAATATTAATGTTAATGTTAATGTTAATGTTAATATTAATATTAATTTTAATGTTAAGTTTAATGTTAATTTTAGTATTTAATGTTAATAACATTAATATTAACATAAAATTACGGCTGAGAGTGAGGGGTTTTTTATGGGATTTTCTAAGGGGACTTTGATCCGCTTCCATATATATATATATATATATATATATAATATATATATATATATATTATGTTGTGTGTGTGTGTGTGTGTGTGTGTGCGCGCGCGCAAATGACCTCTAGCCTAGTGGTTAAGAGAGATGCATGCGATCCAAGTGGTCGAGAGTTCGAGCCCCAGTGGAGACGAGTTCGCCACAATTACCCATTGTTTAAAATAAATAAATAAATAAAATTATATATATATATATTATATATTCGAAGCAATGGGTACTTGTGGCGAACTCGCCTTCACTAAGGCTCGAACTCCTGACCACTTGGGCCGCATACATCTCTCTTAACCACTAGGCTAGAGGTCATTTGCAAAATTATATATATATATATATATATATATATATATATATATATATATATATAGAGGAAGGATAGGCATCCCCACAATTTTTGCATCCCCATGCATCCCCATGTTCACATTCGTTGGATGTGCTTTAAGTCATCTAATCTTAACCATTGGTAATCAACGGTTAAGATTAGATGACTTAAAGCACCATCCAACGGTGCAAATAGGGGGGATGCATGGGAATGCAAAAAATGTGGGGATCTTGATCCTTCCTCATATATATATTGAAAAATGGGTAATTATATTTCAGAAGCAATAGTTACAGACCAATCCTCATACATTGTTTCATACTCCTAAATAAAAAGTTAAAACCCTAAATTTTTTAACCCAAACTTTTCAACTCCTCGCCCTAAATCTCATTTTGGTTTTATTTTGTAATGATTGAGAGTTGATTGCTACTTGATTATGCATTTAATATTACTTTTGCTTAAAATTATTTCAAATATATATTAGAGTCTGATAACCCCGATGGACCCGAGCCTCCGGTTTTGGTCTTAGATTTCATATGTTGAACCCAAGGTCGGATCCGGCTTGGGCTCGGACTAGACTTATGATTCATCGAATTGGGATCGAATTGACCTCAAGTTCGACCTAACCCGTCCAAGTTGCACCCCTACATTTTTGGTAGCCTTTACATATCCAGACTGTCAATAAATTCTTTGTTATTAAGTCTATCAAAATTTTGTAATCATGGAATACCAAAATTTTGGCAGTCTTATACTGCCAAAATTTTGACAATTTTAAATATACACACCATTGTCATTTTAATAGTTCTAGAACTATGAAAAATGTATCGCCCTCTTGACAATTTTAAATATACACACCATTGTCATTTTAACAGTTCTTCTGGTGTGAGCCACCTTCCAATCCATGACATGTTAATTCAAGGCTTCCATGACATTTTCTGGGTGTTAACTAGAGGTCAACATTATTCGATGTTAGACCGAAAATCGAACCGAACCGAATCGAATAAGAGATTCGGTTCGGTTTCAAAAAACAATCGGTTCGGTTTCGATTTTCAAAATACAATATATTTTT
>JANAVB010029463.1:0-145000 GCA_029216955.1 Iris pallida
AGAGACATCCAGTGATCCAGCAACTAAAGGCGCAAGGGAGTCTCCTCGCACGTCCAAGAGCATTTCTTCACCAGAGCCAAGGCTGTATCCGATCATCCAAGGAGTAAGGCAGAGCTGCCGTCGCTTTCCCGAGCCTCTACCGTCACTACCCAAAAAAACTAAACAATTGTACTTAGATTGCTGTACCTAGATTTTCGTCCCTAGGCTTTCTTTGTACGAACGAAGTTTGTATTGTGAAGTAAAAGTCCAGTCCTCCGATATAATTGTTCTATTCTTTTATAATTCATGGCAAACAAATAGTACATGCCCTCCAAGAACACACCCATATCTGTAGACAACTTGGTGCACAGACTCACCCCTACAAATCGACTGGAAGTTTAGAGTGTTGGTGTATCAGATTCGTATCACATATACTCTCTTTTAAAGAGAGTATCTGTTTCACAGGTGTGAATACACCCCCTGGTACATGTGGGTTTACAAGTACTCTACACATCTGAACCTATTGATACTCTTTTGTTCTTCCCTGCCTACACACACCTCGCCACATTCATATTAATGCAGACACACATATGTAGTCATCCTAAAGAAAGCATTATCCTGCAATATTGTCCTGATTACAAACTCAACATTCAATTTCTCAGTTTGGATTATGTAACTGTAACTCACAAATAATTATTCACTATACCAACATATAAAAATATCTATATATCCAGAACTAAACTAAATATTCTATTGTTCCCCTCGCATAGATGAACCAATAACACACCTAGCATATACTCGGATACTGATACATGATACCACTTATCCTTAATCATGACTACAACCTCAATATATATATATATATATATATATATATATATATATATATATATATATATATTGATGCTTGTTAGAGGTTTGCATCAATATCTAGATGGTGATTACTATGTAATTGACATCTCGTAGTAATCACCATCTAGATATTGATACAAACCTCTAACAAGCATCAATATATATATATATATATATATATATATATATATATATATATATATATATATATATATATATATACATATTATATATATATGTAGTCATATAGGTTCCCTAAAACTAACCAAGGTTCCCATCTAACTCCTCTATACCTTGCATCAAACACTTGGCATCCCATCATTCATATTGGATCTATAACCAAGCAAAGAAAAGTTTAGGCTTTACCTACTAGATATGGCACTACTAAAATACAAGAAATTGGCGACGAAGGATTAGCGACGGATCTTATCCGTCAGCCATAGCGACGGACTCGCGACTATCTTGTGACTGACTACCGTCAGAAAGCAATTGTTATTTTTTTAGTTTTTTGCGTCAAAATGAGTCGCACATCCGTCGCTAATTTGACGAAACATTAGCGACGGATTCATGTCCGTCGCTAATATGTGGCACATTGTGGCGGCAAAATCTGGGAAAAAATGGTGCGCTAAATTAGCGTCTATGTAGCGACGGACGTTCAGTCGGTAATCTAGTTGGTGTTTAGCGACTACCTACCGACGGATATATCCATCGGTAATCCGTCGCTATATACTGTAACTGAACTTAAATTGAACCGACGGGTAGAAATTTTTCATTCCCCCCAAAAAACTCTCTCTCTTTCCCCTCCCTCTCTCTCTCTCTTCGACGAGCTCTCTCCGACGGATCACATTCTCCGACGAAGTTCTCTCCGACGGGATATCTCTCTCTTAGGTGTGCTCTCTCTCTCTCCCCCTCTCTCTCTGTTTAGGGTTTCGGGTTGGTGGGCGGGGCTGTCGCTGGGGCCGACGGAATGGGGTAGGGTTTAGGATGGGGGGCAGGGTAGGGTTTAGGGGTTCGGAGCAAGGGTAGGGTTCCGGGTGGGGGGGTGGGCCGGCTGTCGCGGGGGCCAGTGGTGATGGGGGAAGCTAGGGAGGGGGGCGGGGGGTAGATGGTGTTGGGTGCGGGGCGGGGTGAGGAGAAGGGGTTGAGTGGGAGGGGGGGTGGGTGTTTGCTGTCGGAGGGTAAGGGGGAGGGGGTGGGTGTTTGCTATCGGGGGGAGGGGGTGGGGTGGGGGTTTGCTGTCTGGGGGTGTGGGAGGGAGGGGGTTTGCTGTTCGACGGGGTAGGAGAGGGGGTGGGGGGGTATCGGTGGTTTCAGATCGGACCATTCCTATGAGTATCGGTGGTTTTGAATCGGAGTATCGGATCGGAGGAGGGGGTATAGGTGGTTTCGGATCGGACCAATCCTATTAGTATCGGATCGGGGGAGGGGGGTATCGGAATCGATATCATAATCGGTATCGGACCGATACTGACCGATATCGGTACATTTTGGCATGTCCCGCTCCGATACAGACCGATACCCGATACTGACCGATACCGATCTGATACTGATACAGTTTGGCAAGTCCCGGTATCGGTATTGGACTATCCCTATGAGTATCAGCATCGGGGGTATCGGTAATATCGGTGGTTTCGGATCGGAGTATCAGATTTTTTGGTATCAAAAAACAAATTGGTATTAATAAATTATTAATATTAATAATTTATTAAAGTATCGGTCGATACCGATACCGATCGGAGTATCGGACTATTCTTATAAGGATGGTTTAAAGTATCGGGCTATTCTTATGTTTAGTTTGTCTTACGATACAGATTTTCACATCCAAATCGAAGATGAATCGTTACTTTGTTGATCGTACATGGATGTACAAATGGCAACACAAGAGCAGAATTGGTGTTTATGACGATTTTCAGGCAGGCGTGGAAGTATTTATCAAGTATGCCATGAGCAAAGTGCAGTACATGGACGGTAACAAAATCAAGTGTCCATGTGTTAATTATCACAATAGACGTTACGAAGATGTGGTGACTGTAAGAGATCATTTGACCCGTAAGGATTTCGTACGTGATTACGACTTATGGTCATCACAAGGTGAATTATATTCGAAAAGACAGGCGTCGGAAGCTGGTACTTATGTTTTTGATGATAATGCTGCAATAGATGTCCTCGAAGACGACGGATGCTCTGTTGATTATGGAGACGTACAGAACCTTGCACGAGATATGGTGTATGATGCGGCAGGGCCTAATTTTGATCCGGAGGATCCTAATCCCGAGGCGAAGGAGTTCTATGATATATTTCAGGATGCAGATACTCCTCTATATCCTGGTTATGAGACTCATTTCGTACTGTCAGTGACGATGCGATTGCTGAACATAAAGGCTTATTTTAACTTGCCACAAGCTTGCTATGATCGGATCACAGAACTAATCAACGAGGTATTACCGAAGAAATCAAAAGAGCTTCCAAAAAATATCTATAAGTCAAAGATGATGGTCCGACAACTGGGACTGGGGTACAAGAAGATAGATTGTTATCGCAACGAATGCATGTTGTACTACAAAGAGAATTGCGTATCAGAAAGTTACAGCTTCTGTAATGCGGATCGTTACAAGCCAGTACAGAGAAAAGAAAAGTCAACTAGAAAACGACGTCCTTACAAGTATATGCATTAATTATCGATTATGAAGCGCTTGCAGCGCTTGCAGAGGATGTATATGTCTCTGAATACAGCGAAACACATGACGTGGCACAGCGAAGAACGCATAAAGGACGAAGGAGAATTGTCACATCCTTCGGATGGAGGGGCGTGGAAACATTTTAATTTGTGTCATCCAGATTTTGCTACAGAGCCTAGAAATGTACGCCTTGCACTATGTTCTGATGGCTTCACCCCTTTTGGACAATCGAGATCTCAATACTCATGCTGGCCGGTCATTCTTACCCCTTACAATCTGCCACCATGGATGTGTATGAAGACTCCTTATATGTTCTTGACAGCTATCATACCTGGTCCCAAAAATCCGATGAAGAACATTGATATATATTGATAGCCGTTGGTGGATGAGCTGAAACAGCTGTGGAAGATCGGTGTCACGACGTATGATATTTCCAAAAAATAGAACTTTCAGATGAGAGCTTCACTCATGTGGACAATCAATGATTTTCCAGCATACGGTATGCTGTCGGGATAGAGTACGCATGGCAACATGTCTTGTCCGATATGCATAGAAAATAGTAAGGCGTTCCATCTTAGACATGGAGAAAAATCTTTTTTCTTTGACCGTCACCGTCAATTTCTGCCCCTGAGCCATCCTTGGCGAAAGAACAAGGACGCATTCAGATCTGGAAAACAAGAATTTCTTGATCCTCCTGCCAGATTGTCGGGATACGATATTTAGGAAGTTGTAAAGGAATTGCTCACCGCAATGGAAGATCCTTCGAACAATCGTGTCGAAGGGTTCGGTCAAAGCCATAACTGGACCAAACGGAGTATTTTCTAGGACTTGCCTTATTGGAAAGATAATCTTATAAGACATAATCTTGATGTCATGCATATCGAAAAGAATGTTTTCGATAATGTCTTCAATACCGTCATGGATATTAAAGGAAAGACGAAGGACAATCCAAAAGCAAGATAAGACATGGTCGAGATATGCAAACGTCATGATCTAAACTTGATAGAAAGGGGAGCTGGTGGTCAATTAAGTAAGCCTATAGCGCCATATACATTGAGCAAAGAAGATAGATTAATAATCTGCAAGTGGATATCTACTTTAAGATTTCCCGACGGCTATGTGTCAAATTTGTCTAGATACGTTGATCTCAATGAACGCAAGCTAACAGGAATGAAAAGTCACGACTGCTATGTGTTTATGGAAAGATTACTGCCCATTGCTTTGAGAGAGTTGTTGCCTTCTGCTGTATGGGTTCCGTTGGCCGAGCTGTCTACGTTCTTCACGGATATATGTTCAATTAAGCTGATAGTGCAACATATGGTACAACTTGAGGAGAAGATTGTCTTAACAATTTGCAAGTTAGAGAAAATATTTCTATCGATCTTTTTCGACAGCATGGAGCATCTACCGATTCATCTACCATACGAAGCCCGTGTCTGTGCATCTGTTCATTATCGATGGATGTACCCCTTTGAAAGGTAAATAAAAATCGATATAATTTAAGTGGAATTTTATAATTCATTGTCAATTCTCAAGATAATTTGTCTTTCTAGGTACCTACACCATCTAAAGAAGAAAGTTGGCAACAAGGCTCATATTGAGGCTTCGATATACGAAGCATATCTTATCGAGGAGGTGTAAAACTTTTGCTCCATTTATTTCGATACTCATATCGAGACAAATCGAAATAGACTTCAAAGGAATGACGAAGACGTTGAGGATGAAGGTATATTCAATTTAAGGGGCAAGCCTATTAGGGCTAGTGTAACACCCAGTTTTCCAGAAGAGAGTAATTTTGAAATTTTGTAATTATAAATATTATTTAATGATATTTATTTTATATTATGATTTTTAGTGATTTTTAATTATTTTTAAACTATTTAAATTCATGACTTGAGATTTTAGGTGTTTTGCTAGTAAACGGTAGAGACTGCCTACCCTAGAGCCTAGCCCTATGATTAGGGTATTTAGACATTTTGGGGTTATTTGATTTTATTATAATTTATTTGAATTTATAGGAATTTTTAGAATTTATTTAGGAATTGTTTGAATGAGGGTTGACTAGGTTGACTTGACTAGCAATGACCTTGGTAGCCTAACCTAGATTGGACCTAACCTAGATGGGTCATAACTAACTTAGTGAGCCACTTTGAGAATTAGATGGGTTGGTTAGGGGGTTGAGTCAAGTTTGGTTATGGTTAAGTGAATTGCAATAAACTAGGATAGAACCCTTTGTTCTAGGCCATCTATTTCCCTTGATTCAATCGTAGCCATAGGATGAAACCTAAAAACCCTAACCCTAACTATTATGACCAGAGAAGAGACATTACCCCTTGCCTATATAATGTCTCTATGGGGATTTGTGCCTCCTTCAATAGTTCTTCCTTTCTTAAGGAAATAGGTAAGCCTTTATGAATTCCTTCCTAGTTTAATCGATAGGACTCCTTTTTGATTGGAATTTATTCATTAGGATCTAATCATTGTTCTCTTGCTGTTTGTGGTGTTGAACCTCAGCTTTGGGGCAATTTGGAGAAGTTTGCTAGCAAGAGGAAACCCCCCATTTGAGGCTTTTCTTGCATTTTGACACCAATAGGTAAATCATTGCAAACACCATTAAAATTCTAGTTTCTTTGCATGTAGATCTAGCCCTAAGTGTCCTGGTCCTATAGGTATGTATAGACCTAGGTTTTGTATCCATTTCGTGTCCTAAATGGACACGTATCAGCCTATAGACCTAGGTGTTTGATAAAATGTCCCAAAGGACATTTCGATTGAATTTTAGGATTGTGTTTGAATAGAAAATTAGGGTTTGGTCTCGCTTGTGAGATTCTTGTGTTCTGAACAAGTTTTCGTGTTGTGTCGTGTCGGATTTTGGACGCGGACACGCGGTCGTGCACGCGCGCGCGGGCAAAAAACTTGCCCTGCTACTCGGGGCTGTTTTCTCCTTGCACACGCCACTTTGGCCATTGAAACTTGACATACACGTTGTGTCCATGACTGACACGAGGCTCCTCGAGTTGTACGAGTCCTCGTATCGTGTCGGACACGTATTCGTGCGTGCACTGTGCGTGCGCTGTGCGCGTGCAATGTGATAGTTGGTTCTCTGTATTTTATTTCATTTTAATGTTTTAAACTGTGGTTTAATTGATTAATTAGATCCTATATATGTAGTATAATCTCTGTTATATTAGTTTGCATGATTAACTTAGGATTTAATGATGAAATTGGTTTCGAACATGGGATTTTGGTATTCACTGACACATTCCTGATACATTGTCATTTCAGTGTTGTCCTAACTTAATTTTCTGATTTAAATGATGATGTTTCAACTGTTATATGTTCCACATGTTTGGTTGGTCATGTGGTTTAATTTTTGGCATTCGAAATTGGCTCTTAGATTGTAATCAAGATTTTGATATTTGGGATTGACAGGTTACATACACAGTTTCAGGATTCTGAACCTTAAATCCTATTCCTATTGATGTTGTTTTTCCTGATTTCATTTGACCCACGCATCATTTGTCATGTTAGTTCATACAACAAATTGAATGGGCTTTTGGTTTTGTGAAGGATATGTTAGATATTGATTTTGATTATGGGATTGTATAGGGATGTCACTGTTAACTGATACTGAGATGTTCAGTTGCTGCCACATTGCATGACCTGCATTAGACCCTTTGTCTGTAACACTCTTTGACACCTCACTGTTTTGTCCATGTTCCTGATTTCACTCCACACAGGTTCCTTACATATCATTGTTTGTAAATTCCTGAGGTCACACCCTCTTCACACACATTGCTATATATGTACACACACACATATTCATTGATACCACACACACCCATGTTTCCCTGTCACAACTCACCCTCTATTCTAATACCTGTCACTTAATCTCCTATGACACATTGTGTCACGCCCCAGAACCAGAATCCTAAAGAACGAGGACGTGCACAGCTAGCTACGCATAACGGAGCGGCAACCATCCCGCTATACGGTCACGGCTGTCTAGCTATGTGAGGGTACACTACAAACCATCAGTCTCTTAGAGTCAAATCAAGCTATTGTCTCAATCTCAACAAGTAATGATAGTAACAAGATATCAGACCACCAAATATACAATTGTAAGGCGTCCCAAACATTACATATCAGATGATCTAGAAGCTAGTCAAACAAAATATAAGGACTAGCAAGAGTTAAGTCATACATGATCAACCTCGAGTTGCCAATCATAATTACAGCCCGTAGGCAGACAGAAAGTAAGGTGCATCGAGCTAACAAGTGCTCGTCGGCTAAATGCCTCAAAAGAATATCAGATTACAATGCAGTGGGAGAAACAAAAAGAGAAAACCCACTCGTTGCCCGGGTTCCGTCTAGTGTTCACCATCGGGCTGGAAAGCAGGTAGATCCTTTGCTGCTGCTCCGGTATCTGGCCATACAAAACCAGCTGGGTCAGACCCCAGAAAGAGCAAGTGCCACAAAGGAGGACACGAAATAAGAACAAAAGCCAGCACATCAAAACATAAAGAAATAGAAGAAAAGTACGAGTAATAAGAATACCACAGGAGAATAAACGACTAGGGACGTGGAACCCTTCCGGGAGCCAGGTTACAACCCTTAAACCAAATAAGGACCGGGATTGTAACCCTTCGCCTGAATAGCACCTCATCTCTAACCCTTTATTATTAAAGATAAGTAAAACAAACATGCTCAGGAGAAGGCAGGTACTGGAACTAGACAAGACTTAGACAAGCTGGACAACATCCATTCACAATCGGCCAAGCAATCACTACGGCTTACTACTTTAACTAACTAGTGTTATCACAAGCCTAATTACTAACAAGATGCAATGAGAATTCCAAGTCCGTTTACCTGTTTGTTACTACCTGAATGATTCCAGCAAAAAAAGGAAAAGATAGCATGATATAGCAGACACACTGTAGTAAGATACATGTGTCCTAAGGTACCATACTCGACGGCGGGCTGGAAGTGCGCTCATCTCGACGGATAGCAACAAATCCCATGTATATATATATATATAAGGCCGGGACCAAAGGGGCAACAGGTTACTGGGAAATTCTCCATGAACTAATTGATCAATCTAATCATTAACCTGGCCAGTTTCAGTGCGAATCCCTGACCGAGGGAACCAGGGAGTCACGTCCTAGACATGATGCAAGACAAGACAACTGGATTGCACAAGCAAGCAAGCAGGAACACCCACGGTGTCAAGTTGATTATACGAGTCAAGTTAGCCGTCGTAACAACATCAAGATAAATCATGTCAGGGTACTTGTCAGGAGTGCGCCACGAATGGCCACTATCATGTCAGGTTCGTCATGTCAGGAGTGCACCACTACGGGTCACTGTCGTTTATGCTAGTTCCTTGTCACACCATGCCATGTACAATAGTCATTCCAAGCATATTAAGTAAAATCAAGTTCATGAAAAATTGCGCAAGGGTCCCTGGGGTCGGGTTGCGCAGGAGTCAAGTGCGCCAGGGGCCAACTACGCAGGGATGAGCTGCGCAGGGTACCAACTGCGCCAGAGATGGATGGCGCAGCAGATGGATTGCGCTGGATCAGGTTGCGCAGGGATGGATGGCTCCTAGATGGATTGTGCAGAAGTGGGCTGCGCAAGGAGGGATGGCGCATGGATGGATTGCGCAGAAGTGGACTGCGCAAGAGCCATACGCGCTGGGGGTGAGCGCAGTTCGCCATAGGGCAAGCTGTGCGGTTGGCGCTGCGCTAAAGAGCGCAGGCCGAGAGGAGGATGCGCAGTCCGGCACTGCGCTAAAGAGCGCAGGCTGCAGTCTGCTACTCCAGGCCAAGAAGAACACCAAGAACATCTAATAATTCAAATTTTCATATCTTTGTCAAATCAAAGCCAAATCTAAATTTTCAAAGTTCTAACTTGAGTAAAATTTAATTCTCTTCCACATGGAAGCATCAAAACAAGCAAAAATCAAAGTTAAATAGATCAAAACCATATAAATCCGAAAATAGTAAAAACCTAGATCTAGAACAATGGAAACTCCAAATCACAAAATGTCAAGTTCTAATGTTGATCACCATGGCCTAATCTAGCTAATGGACAATTAAAAAGTGGTTCTCATGTGGTGGCAAGGTGCACTTGCCTAAGTGTTGGGTGTGTTGGGAGGAAGAAGAAGAAGATGGAGAAATTATGAAGAGAGAGAGTGTTAGGTGGGGATTTTAATGGTGGAGATAAGTTGTGTTGAGGGTGGAGGTTAGCTAAGATGGTCCAATGCATAATAAACCAAACCAAACCAATTCCTTCTCCTGTCCAAATGAAACCAAGCTCCATTAATCAGAATTAATCCAGGAATGATAAATGACTATTAAACCACAATGCTAAGTATGAAATATACCACAACTGAACTGATCAAGGAAAAATGAAAAATACTGGTCAGAAATACGAACACGTATAAAATACGTATCACGAATTTCGGGGCACTACATATTGCACACACACATGTATATGCTCCATTCACACACACACACAACCTGAGAATGGGCTGATCAAGTTGTAGGCATGGGGAGTTATTGTTCTGATATTTCAAACTGGGTTGGGGTTAGAATCGACTGAGATGTACATAGGTATCCTGAGATACACTGTTAACTGCCAATGAACCCTGGAAATTCCTGAGAATGAGATTCCTATCACATTACACTGAATTTCCTATTTATTGTACTGTATTTTCCTGTATCACCCACAGCCCTTGCATGATAACTGAAACACCACATCTTATTGTTCCTGTCAACCACAAGACACATTTGAAATCTGTCACACACAAGCTGAATTCGAAATTGAGATTGGTTCATTGAACTGTAAAATCAATTCACTGTTTGTATATTATAAACTGAGAATAGATTTCCTTTCCTTAAAAACTGAAACTTGAATGTTAATTCCTATACATTGTATTGATTCATGGGGGTTGATGATTCGAATTTTGATTTGGGATTTAGATGGGGATTCGAATTGGTGTTTGAGTTGATGAAATGTTAAACTGTCAATGTAAATCCATGTTTCACTCCCTGTTTTCAGGTTGTACACTATTCCTATTTCTATGTGACACTATACCATGTACACTCTCACACCCTCTTGACACTCTCACACACACACATACTCACATGAACACACACACACACAAGAATACATGTTTTCTGATACACTGTATCCCTGAAACCCTGAGCTTTCTCTTCACATGCCATTGTTTTCAATGATAAATTCATATGCATTAGTTTTGATTTGAATGGATGTTGATATGCTGATTTCCTTTCGAGCTCTGAATTAGAATGTTCCCGTAGAAGCATGGAAAATATTAAAAAAAATGACACATGCGGCCAAAAGAACCCCATGTGGCTCAGAAAGCCCATGTGGCTCAAAGAGTCATGCGGCATAAGGGACTATGCGGCCCAAGACATCCCATGCGGCTCCGAAGACACGTGGCAGGACAGTCCTCTTCTCTGCCCCCTCGTATTAATTATTTGACGGCTGACAACTCTGAAAAAGTGACAGCCCTGACACAAAAACAAAAAATTATGACTCTGTCATAATGACAGACTTCTAGGGAAGAGAGAGATCTCAGACATAAATCCTCCAAGAGCCATAAAAATGCCACATGGCCTTGCCACGTGGGCGTTCGTATGCGGCTCGAGCAAAGACTTCTCATGCGGTTCAGAATGAAGCCGTCCTATGCGGCTCAGGCCGAGACAGCCTCATGCGGTTCGAGCAAAGACTTCTCATGCGGTTCAAAATGAAGCCATCCTATGCGGCTCAGGCCGAGATAGCCTCATGCGGCTCGAGCAAAGACTTCTCATGCGGTTCAAGAGGACCATTCCCATGCGGCTCAGGCTGATGTATCCCTATACGGCTCGCAATGGTCACCTCCATGTGGTTCAAAGGCTCGGGGGAGGGCCACTACCCAGGCAACCCTAACACGTGGCCCTAACCATATGTGGCCCAAACTCATATGCGGCTCACTCGTCATGTGGTTCAGATCCCCCCAGTGGCTCATAAGACACGTGTCCTAAGCCGATCAATTTCTCAGATTTCCTGCAATCAAAGATTGGGTCAAATCCTAATAATCTGGGACACGTGGCAGGAGAATAAATCCAATTTATCAGAAGAACATTATGAGGAAGATTTATTCCAATCATTATTAATTGTTGATGGGATTTGGTGTAATCTACCCTCAATTGCTCGAATTCGTCACAATAAAAAACGAACGGCCTAGATTGACCAATCCACAGGCCGCCGCCATCTCCAAGATGTAATCATTGGCGACCCTAATGATCACATCCCACTATTATAAATAGCAAGGTGCCATTCCCTTGTGAAAATATACACTATCAGAGAGAGATACGCACATACAGAGAGGCTCCCCTAATAATCAGGGAGAAAATACATAGAGAGAGAGAAGCCAGAAGAATAATAGAGGGAAAGCAAGAAGAGCATTTCATCAACGCCAACCATCTCTTCACAGGAGCCAAGGCTGCATACCGATCGTCCAAGGAGTAAGGCAGGGCTGTCGTCGCCTTCCCGAGCCTCTTCGTCACCCCCCAGAATCTAAAATAAACAATTGTACTTAGACTGCTGTACCTAGGTTTTTATCCCTAGTCTTTCTTTGTACAAGCGAGTTTGTAACGTGAAGTAAAAGTTCGATCCTCCGATAATTGTTCTGTTCTTTTATATTTTATGGCAAACACGATGGCGACTCTGCTGGGGACAAACTTCTCCACGGCTGAGGAGTTGGTGACGCAATCGGATGCAGCCAAGCTTGGCTCTACGCAACAAAAGATGATCGCCCGGTTCGACCAACAGGCATTCGAAGAAATGCTCTCCGACAAGAGCGCTGGCCCAGTCCAGAAGCGAGCCCGCACAAAGAAGGCCCACAAGGAGTGGAGACCCCGATCCTTCGTTCCTATTGAAGCTCTTGCAGAGATACCCTCTGTTGTTCAAGACGACGAGCAAGACTCTCCTGCGGCCCTACTTCAGACTGTAGATAACTCTGCTGTCCCCAAGTCCGGCCGAAGAAAATACTATGATGCTGGACTTGCAGGGGCAAAGAGGAACTCTACGCGATTCGAGCCGCATAAGGGTGCTAGCCGCATGAAAAAAGCTCATGCGGCCACATCCGTTAGCCGCATGAAGAAAACTCATACGGTCACATCTGTCAGTCGCATAGCTTATGCGGCTACAGTCGCCAACCACATGGATGAAGCCTATGCGGTTACTGAAGATAATCGCTTACAGAAAACCTATACGGCCACAATTGCCAACTGCATGCGGCCAGCCTGCACTATCGTGACTCCTACTAATCGCACCAAAGCAACTCATCCGGCAGCTAAGGACAACCGCATGTAGACAGCCTACACGGTTTCCAATCCTAGCCGCATAGCGTCCGTTTTACGCTCCTCTCGATCAGTCTTCGACCGTCTCTCATACGGTCCTGACACTGATAGTTCTCTGGATGATAAGCCAGACTCTGTGGTATTCAACTTAGACTCTTCTTATTACGCACCCGCAAGTGCTAAAAAGAAGAAGTCCAGGACAGCACGGGCTCATCAAGCCCAGTCAGCTGTCCCAACCTCTGACTATCGGGGTATCCCGTTGACCATCACACGGGCCTCTGATGGGAATTTGTATAGAACCGCTCGAGTCCAGCCCCCGGCGGCAAAAGGACAAAGTGGTTCCTCTGACCTGCGTGAGGCGATCCTCCACAAACGCAAGGAAAGAGAGGGAGCTTCGGTGTGCAAAGAGTCCTCGCTTGGACGTCACTGCACCCAAATCATCGTCAACTGCTGTTACAACAACGCGGCAGCGACGGAAGATCGGCCATCAGTCTTCCAAAGACTACAGCATCCGAGCTCAGAGGACGAGGCACCTCCTATTGTCTCCTGCAATTCCACTCAGAAAGTCTCCGCCGAGGGGAGAGGGAAGAAGACAAGCATCTCCAGCCCCAAGATATCAACCACTATAGCTAAGAAACTGTCGTCTAAACGGTTGTCCTCTACCGGAGTATTCCAACACACCCGTTCAAAGACAAAATCTGCTGCAGTAGAAAATTCATCATCCACATCACTGGGGGTCGTGGGAACTGAGGGTAGCACTCCTCCGAACATCCACAACAATCCCATGTTTCAAGGAGACGAACCCGGAGAAACAACTCTTCCATCAGGTGCAACAGACACCGATGTCCCCGAGGACATCCATGAAGATGAAGCAAGCTCTGAGGCTGTGGATACCATTCCCTCCGAGTCCGAGCCCGAAGAGAACATTTCCACCTACCCCGATGACTTCTCGAGGCATGGGTATGACTCGGAGGGCACATCTTCCACCGTTCCTTCCATCCCTCCTCATGTAAGGACGGTGTTCATGACGGACAGCAATCAAGGTGGTTCCAGCGATCGCCAACGCATCGATACTTTGGAGGCTATACTACAGGCCTTGGTCAAGTCTGTAGATAAAATCAAAGCTGCTCTTCCAACTCTGCAAGAAGGGACGCCTGGCCAAACAAGTACGGGTCCCGCGGTCAATGCGGACTCAAACTCAGCGGCACCGAACCCGGGCAATAATCCTTCCGAAATAACAGCCCCTACCGCGATAGATGAGGCCCGAGAAGTAAGAAGAGAGGTTCAGGAGCTCCGGGCCATGTTTCATGCCCGAGAAAATGCTCAAGACCTCAGAATACGGCAACCATACCCTGCTGAATGGAGGGATGTTCCATTTCCACCAAGATATAAGCCGTTCAATATCAACCCGTATGATGGCAAGACCTCAGCAAGTCGGTACATCACGTACTTCGAGGTCACCACCGACCATCTGCTCCATGATGATGCTATCCTCACACGATTATTCATTGGAGCATTGGAAGGAGTCGCCTTCGACTGGTACCGCAACCTACCAGACAACTGCATCCATTCCTTCGTCGGCTTCAAGCGCATGTTCTTGGAGAGATTCTACGAGGTAGGGTAGGACGTCACCATGTCCACCCTCATGGACGTCATCCAAGGGAAGAAGGAGCTGACAAGAAACTACATTGAGCGGTTCCGCCAGACCGCCATGAAGCTGTCCTCCGAAAATCCAGATTCCTCTTTAATTAAAATTTGCCAAAAGAGACTGCTTCCAACGATCAGTCTCTGGATGGACGAAAGTCAATTTAAAGATTGGAAGACGTTCATCACCAGCGCCACAAGCGCCGAAGAACGACTGAAGAAGGCTCGCCAACTAGGATTGCACATCTCGGAAGGAGAAAACAAGGGCAAGCGTCCCAACAACGATAATGGGGGTAGCCCCTCCAACAATCGGGATAGCAAGGGAAAGCAGGCTATGGTGGCCGATGTAGCACAAAAACCTGAGCCGAAGCCAGCAGACAAACAATAGCCGCAAATCATTTACTCCTTCGAAGACGGTCACGTCAAGCCCATCTTGGACATGCTCATGCAAGGGGACAGGATTCAGCTTCCTCCACCAAGACGGGAACCACGGCCGGCAGAGATAGAGAATCTAAAGTACTGCCATTATCATCGCTATGTCCATCATGCTACACACGATTGTTACCAGCTGAAACGGTACATCCAAAACCTCATCGATTCGAACGCTCTGGCCATCGATTTCGAAGAGGTAACCGTGGCAGCCAATATGGTGTCCGTACAATTCGGCAGCTTCCCTCCGACGGAAACTCAAGACTGGGTGGTCTCCATCCCTCTGGCAACAATGGAGATTACCAATCTTCCACCTCCCCGAGATCAGGCTGCTGGTCTAGTACCCCTCACCACATCACGAGGAAAGGTCATGTGGATCCATCCAGACTTGGTGTCAGAAGTGACTCGGCCCACACCATCTTCCACCGATAAAAAGAAAAGTAGAAAAGTCAGGACCTGCCACACAATCTCGGCAGACAACGAGGAAGCTACAGCCATCGTCACGTGGTCCGGAGCACAATCCAACCTGTGGTTAACAATCCAGCTGAAAATCATCAACCCACTACAACTGATGCTCCGGGACCGACTCAGCCTTCGACGACCGATAAACCTAGGCCGAGGGAGACTCGCTTCGACAAATCTCTCCGAAAAGAAGCAGCCCAAGGGCTAGAAAGACCTACAACTTTGACATCTTAGCGCAATTGGCTAACACACCGGCCAAGTTGTCATTTTACGAACTCCTAGGCTCTCCAAGGACGTTCGTATTGCATTGAGCGAAGCACTCCAAAATGCCGATGCCTATCTGGCTCAATCCAACCTCACCGGGGAGGACTCACCCGTGGATGTCCAAGACAGTACCTGCACGGGAGCGATGCCCAACATCGTCTTCACTCCGCAGGACATGCTCATCAAAACCAACCTAACGATCGCCCGCTATACTACACGGGATACATCGACGACGTGAAGGTAGATCGGATGCACATTGATCCAGGCTCTTCTATAAGCATCATCCCGAAGGGTCTGCTACATCATCTCCGCATCCCAATGCATCGTCTGACACCTACAAGCACCGCCATCAGTGGTTTCAATTCGGGCAGGAGCTACCCTATTGGGAAGATTCGTCTGAAGTGTCAGATTGGCGATCTCCAATTTGAAGTCACCTGCTACGTCATAGATGCAGACACTTCTTACAACATCCTCTTGGGGCGCCCATGGATACACGATTATATGATCGTGCCTTCTACGCTGCACCAGTGCTTCAAATATGTCGACAAATACGGCTTCGTAAGGACGGAATTTGCTGATATCGATCCCTTCAAAGGGGTCGAATCTTACTACTCAGACTCCTGCCTGTATGAAAAATCGAAGAAGCATCTTACTGAAGAAGATGTACAAGCCAGTACCGAGACAACCACAGGTTCAGAAGAACCTCTGACGATCCACCTCCAAGCTCGCAAATCGAGCAAGTCCGCACCCCTTACCGCCACTCTGCGGAAGGACGCGATCAGCCTCTCGGCGCAGGAGGAGCAAATAATAATCCGGCTGCCAAGGTCCGGCCAAGTACCGAGATCCACAACGACGCCACTGACAATCAGACTGCCGAGAGTCGGTCAACCCCAAACGGAGAAGCTCAATCCCTCCGATAGGCCACTGACGATACGCCTTCCCAAGAAGGGTCGTCACCCCGAGGCGAGGTCTGACACTTCTAGCGAACCGGCCACTCCTCGCTCCACATCGAGTACCAAACTGGGGGTCGCTAGTCTGCCAACGACTCCACGCTCTGCCCCATCAACTGAACCACTGACGATCAAGCTCCCCAGGTCGTCCTCTCAGTCTTCATTCACACAGGGGATAGCCGAAGAGGAACCGGAGCTAGCCAAATATGTGGCTACCCATACTGATGTTCCCTCCACTGATGATGTAATCCCCTTAGAAAAGATACCTTACTTCATCAATAAAGGGTTATCTTTGAACTATACCGAGCTCAATAAGCTATGTACAATGTATGCTATGGAACACGGTATAGGCACTCACCTACACACACAAGTGACAAATGTGTACACTGCAATCCAGCTTACTCCAGCAGAAGACGCTTACCGAATAATCGAGGGAGGGGACCATCCAATCATCTTCGGCCGGAAGGACGACCCGCATCCCTTCACCATAGAGGAAGCCGGCCTCGGGTCAGATGTCGGGAGACTGCCTCTTTATCTCTATAGCCCTCAATCCAAATATCTCATGCAGAAATAGGGGTATGATCTGGAGACGACACCAGGTTTGAACTACGGCACTGGGCGACGATTACCTTTGAAGCCACCAGTCCCGGCGGGCAAACCACGAGTTTACTATAGCAAAACTCAATACGGGTTAGGGTATGTAACGTCTACTACGACCCCTGAGAGTTCAGATAAAGAATGCGACTGGCAGTCACATTCAACCGGGTCACCAACTTCTGACTCGGATACTAGCATCGGAGACGTGTTCAGACAAGTCTTGTCAGTCAACATGGCATTCGCCGACGCTTACAAAGAAGGCGAAGACATCTCCGAAATCCTTGAGCTAGAGCCATGGGCCCAACAATTGGATGCACAATGGGAAAAGCGGTTCGAACAGAATGAACCTCCTACTGAAGATGAAGTCATACAGGTTGACCTCGGCAGTGAATCTTCTCCAAAACCAATTTTCGTCAGTAAAAGCCTAACAGACGAAGAGCGGGAGTCACTACTAGAACTTGTTAGAGAATACATTGATGTGTTCGCCTGGAGCTATGAAGACATGCCAGGGTTAAATCCCGACATCGCTCTTTACAAACTCAACATTCGGCCAGATGTGAAGCCAGTCAAGCAATAACAGCGACGCTTCTGCCCAGGCATCATGGACGCGATCGAAGCCGAAGTCAACAAACTGATAGCCAGCGGCTTCATTCGTGAGGAGCAACATCCCGATTGGGTCGCCAATATAGTACCCGTCCTCAAGAAGAATGAGAAGATTCGAATCTGCATCGATTTCCGCAATCTGAACGAGACGTGCCCCAAAGATGAATTCTTCCTTCCTATCACAGACATCATGATCGACAATACCTGCGGCTTCGAACGTATGTCATTCATAGATGGCTTCTCGGGGTACAACCAAATTAAAATGTCTCCTGATGACGAAAAGCATACATCATTTCGAATACCAATTGGCACATACTGCTACACAGTCATGCCTTTCGGTTTGAAGAATGCCGATGCCACCTATCAAAGAGCCATGAGCATCATCTTCAGAGACCACTTACGCAAGACAATGGAGTGCTATATTGACGATATAGCCGTTAAGAGTCGCTGCAAGGGAGACCATCTGCAGGATCTAAAGACGGTATTCGACCTAATACGAGCGCGCAATTTGAAAATGAACCCTACGAAGTCCTTTCTAGGCGTATCCAGCGGGAAGTTCTTGGGCTTCATCATCATGGCATAAGGTATCCATGTAGACCCGGAGAAAACAAAGACAAGAATGGAGATGGGTCCCCCGAGAAACCTCCGCGAACTCAGAGGCCTCCAAGGAAGGCTAGCGTACATCAGAAGGTTTATTTCTAACCTCTCTGGGCGATGCCGACCGTTCACGCATCTCATAAAGAAAGGAGTCTCATTCGTATGGAACGAGGAATGTCAGCATGCTTTTGACAGCATCAAAGAATATTTGTCAAATCCTCCAGTTTTGGTGGCCCCGGATCCTGGAAAACTATTCCTGCTCTATGTACGAGCAATAGAACATTCCCTCGGGGCTCTGCTCGCACAAAACAACGATGCAGGCCATGAGCAAGCCATATATTACCTCAGCCGAATGATGATTGGGCCAGAGCACCGATACACCGCTGTGGAGAAGGAATGCCTCGCCCTGGTGTTCGCCATTTAGAAAATGTGACACTATGTCACCGGACAAACGATACATGTGATCTCACGAGTCAACTCTCTCAAGGTCCTCAAGACTAAACCAGGGGCACTCAGCTCTCGACTCGCTACATGGGCAATATTGCTGTCCCCTTATCATATGATCTTCGTCCCACAAAAGGCAGTCAAAGGTCAAGTCCTGGCAGACTTCTTAGCGGCCCACCCAGGCTCGGAGCCCTCCAGAATATATGAAGAGATCCCAGATGAGGTCGCCGACTCGCATGCAACCTCTCACGATAATATATGGCGAATGTTCTTCGACGGTGCTTCGAGGACCGAACCTAAAGGCAATATAGTCGTCGGAGTCGGGGTAGTGCTGATCTTCCCTTCCGGATTGGTGATTAACCGTGCTTACTCCCTCATCAAGCCCTGCTCTAACAATGTGGCCGAGTACAATGCTCTGGTCATTGGCCTCCAACTCGCAAGAGAGCTGGGGGTAGAATACCTTGAAGCATACGGCGATTCCTAACTAATCGTCAATCAGATACGGGGCTCATATGAGGTCCGCCATGAAGACATGATCCCTTATCACCAATTAGCGATTGACATCATCTCGTCGTTCGAGGGGTTCTTCATCGAACATGTCCCCAGACTCCGAAATATCAAAGCTGATGTCTTAGCTGGTCTTGCCGCTTCCCTAGCAGTTCCGAATCATGATCGCCAATCAGTGGATGTGATAGGCCACGAACTTGTCTGTCCGAAGAATAATATGCAATTCGTGGCGAGTTATTCCGCACAGACGAGCGAGGATGCCCCAGATTGGAGACAACCATTCATCGACTTCGTCGTCTACGACATCCTGCCCGAGAATCTAAAGGAAGCCACTTCCATCAGACGGCGTTCTCTCAGATTCTTCTACGATACAGAGATAAAAATGCTGTATCGTCGCTCCTACGACGGATTACTGCTTCGGTGTCTGTCAAATACAGAAGCCAAAGAAGTCGTACGAGAACTCATGACGGTGTCTGCGGGGCCCACCAGCCCGGCCCAAAACTGTAAGTCCGTCTTCGCCGAATGGGCTACTATTGGCCCACAATGGTGGCAGATACGATAGATTATGCTAGAAAATGCAAAGTCTGCCAAGTCCACGTGGACTTTATTCACCAACCACCCGAGTTTCTACATCCGAAAGCGGCGTCCTGGCCATTCGAAGCATGGGAAATAGATATCATTGGTCCAATCACCCCACCTTCCTCCCGAGGACATCGCTTCATACTTACGATCACTGATTACTTCTCCAAATGGGCGGAAGCTGTCCCACTCGCAGAAGTTAAGACTTCAAACATGATCAGCTTCCTTAAGCATCACGTCATCTACCGCTTTGGACTGCCCCGAAGGATCATCCATGATAATGATCCGCAGTTTGCAAGCCACGCATTCTATCGGTTTTGCGATAAGCACCGTATTCAGAATGTCGCTTCGACACCGTACAACCCAGCAGCAAACGGGTTGGCAGAGGCATTCAACAAAATAATCATCAAACTCCTCAAGAAGTTTGTCTCCTCCAACAAATACGACTGGAAGGAGAAGCTCGGTGAATGCTTATGGGCTTATCGCACCACAGTTCGAACAGCCACCGGGAATACACCATTCTCTCTAATATACGGGAGTGAGGCGGTCCTCCCATTGGAGACTCAGATCCCCTCACTACGCGTTGCCCTCACACATCAATTGACGACATACGAAAACCACCATCGTCGGCTACTGGAATTGGAGGCACTAGATGAAAAGCGCCTCTTGGCTCAGCAACGAATTGAGCTATTCCAAGCACGCATCTCTGGAGCCTTCAACAAAAAGGTCAAAATCAGAACATTCCAGGTGGGCGATCTTGTTCTGGCAGTCCGGAGGCCGATGGTCATGACTCACAAGTCCGCCGGCAAATTCCAGCCAAAGTGGGAAGGCCCATTTATTATTGAGACAGTATTCTCCAACGGTGCTTACCGCCTCGCCAAAGTGGGAAGGCCCATTTATCATTGAGGCCCATTTATCATTGAGGTAGTATTCTCCAATGGCAAGTTCCTGAAGAAATATTATGTCTAAATGACATTCTCTCCAGATCATCGAGTTATGTACCCTCTGGTACTGCTGAACTCACATCTACAACATTTCAGATTATCGAGTCATGTACCGACTGGTACCGCTGAACTCACCTCCACATTTCCTTCAAATTATCGAGTCATGTACCCGCTGGTGCCGATGAACTCACACTTTCTCGATATTCTAAATTACCGAGTTATGTACCCGCTGGTGCCTCTGAACTCACATTTCGGTCACTCTTTCAGATAGTAAGTCACGTATGATTATACCTCTGAACTTTCTTCCTGGAAGAGATCCTCCCTCATGATCCACTACCCGCACTCCCAGTGCACAAAAAGGGTAATCGATCCACAAATTTTCGAAACGGCCATGTCTTCATTACCTCTGAGTCATTTTTCACTTCCACCAAAAACAAACCGCCCCCTCGCATAGAACTTCCACGTTCTCCTACCTCTGAGTCATTCTATGTACCCCCTCTTCATTGAGCCCACTCCTGCCATGTCCTCATTACCTCTGAGTGGGAAGGCTCCGTCGAAGAAACCTTCATGCTTGCCATGTTCCCATTACCTATGAGTAGGTATGTCGGTCCCCTTTCAACCTATTATCTGTACACACAACCGGAGTACAACAAGGATAATAGGTCCACAAATGTCATCTGTTGACCACAAATGTCCTCTGTTGACCACAAATGTCCTCTGTTGACCACAAATGTTCTCTGTTGACCACAAACGTCCTCTGTTGACCATAAATGTCCTCTGTTGACCATAAATATCCTCTGTTGACCATAAATGTCCTCTATTGACCACAAATGTCCGCTGTTGACCACAAATATCTTCCGTGAAGTCTCCCCTGCCATGTCCTTATTACCTCTGAGCAGGAAGATTCTACGGTAAAACCCTCATGCTTGCCATGTCCTCATAACCTCTGAGCAAATATGTTGGTTTCCTTTCATCCCATTATCCGTATCCTGAACCAGGGTACGCCAAGGATAATAGGTCCACAAATATTCCTTACTAAGCTTCTTAGCATAAATCCACCATCTCACCATGCCCCGGGAGCCCAACTGCTCTACGGCATTCTTTTTTCCAATACCGAGAGCACCCATGACCACTTTGCCATGGCTGTTTCAGATATCTTGATCAAACTTGTTATCCGTACCTAAAACCAAGGTATGCCTAGGGTAACAGGTCCACAAATAATCCTTCAGCAAGTCCAGTTCTACGAACACCGCAAGTACAAGAAAGAGAAGATGAGTTGAAACATGCTCATTCATTCAAAATTCAAGGTGCTACATCATTTAGGATCGCATCCTTTACAAAATTAAAACAAAAAGATGAAAAAAGAAAACAACAGCAAAAGAAAAACAGAAAGCCGATCACTGCTTCGGGGCACATAACACCCTGAGACGGTCCGTCAGCAAGGCAACCGACCGCTCAAACCTCTGGGTAGCTCGACGCTCCGCCTCTCGAGTCAGCACCGCCTCGTCCTCCAGTTGAGCATGGGCTTGCCAGTTATCCTCGAATCTCTTAAAGGCCCGCTCCAGGTTGACAGAAGATCGGGAAACCCTTTCGGCCTCCCGGGCAATCGACTCCTGTTTTGCATGAGCAGCCTCCAGCTCTGACTCTAAGAAGGTTAACTCCCTCTGGAGTACGAGAATCCGCTCCTTCGTGTCAGCGATTCCACGAGAAGCAGACTCTTCCCGAGCCCGACAAGCCTGACTTCGACGACCCAACCTGTCATACGAAGCGGAGAACTTGTCAAGGTCTTCCTGTACAACTGGCCCGGCAGTATCTCGAGCGAGCTTGATCCTATCCCGAGCAGCAATGAGGAAGCCCCGCTCCCGATCAATCGCAACAGACAAGCCCGTCTGCCGTATCGCCAGCAATTGGGTCACAAGCTGATCAGCCTCTGCCAACTTAGGCTCCAGGAGTGCAGCCAATCCCACCCCGCCAGAAAGAGACTTCAAAGTTGTGACCTGGCCCCGAGCGCACCGCAGAGACATTGTAAAAGGGGTCCCCCGTTCTATAGTAGCATCTATACCCCTCTTTTAGGGGCGATAGAAGCTGTCAATCACATCCTACGTCACCTCATCCAGAGCCTCCGAAGAAGCCGGTGTCAACGGAAGTGTAGCCCACAACGCAGAAGAAGACGCAACAGAATCTACCTCTCCTGTCACAAGAGAAACAAACTCCGCACGGAAGGACGCATGAACAGCGGCCAACTCCTCTTCGGCAGCCCGTAGAACTTGAATGCTCGGCAGGATCGAGAGGTCAATCTCTGGAGCCGTATAATCAGCAGAGGATGAGGCGGAGACCATCGCCAGCTCCATTCCCATCTGCCCAGAGCTGGCGAGAGGCCCCTCGACATAAGACGGCGAAGGAGAGGAAACGCTCATTTCCTCCAGACCGCGGCGGGCCGAACCTTCCCCAAGAACATCCGCGGTGGGAAGTAAAGGGTCAGGACCTGTAGGGCCAAGGCAACCATGAATCGATTTGACCCGGAGGATATGTTGGTAGAGCAAATAAGCCCCCTCACTAGTCAATATATGGCTTATCTTACCAGTGGAGGAGTGTAGAGGCTGAGGTTCGCCTACAGCCACCACAGTCTCTTCACCAGCGTCTCCGAGTTAGGGAGAATAGGCTCCTCCGCCCCTCCCCTCTCGGGAGGAGATACAACGAGATCGGCGTTACCTTGCAGAAATTCAGCAACCTCGGAGGCAGGCCCGAGGGAACCTTCGTCATCCCGGACTGGGGCCTCAGCAACTTAGAAATCCTCAGCCGCTGCTGGGAGAGCCCCCGCTGAAAGGATCACGGAACACATACCACTAATCAAAGCAGTAAGGGCCGGATCAACTCCAGGGGCAGCAGACGGTTAAGGAGAGCCTGTTTTGTCAGACGCCTACAAAGAAAAAATGGTCAGGTCATATCACCAAAAGAAAAGAAAACCACAGCAAAGAGATGGCTCCGACTTGGTCTTACCTCTGGAACATCGTCTGCATCCTCACCCATCTCCGTAATAAGTAGCCTACGAGGTCCGACCGCCGCTCTCTTCACAGAAAAGGCTACTCCTCCGCCAGTAGACTCACGTCTGCCTCGCTTACGCGAGGGACCAGGCATGACAGGCGGTAGTTCTACCCGTACCACCTCCGGTATAGATGGAAACTGATCTACTGCCTCATCTAATACGACCGACGGTTGATCCGTCATCATCTCATCTGCCATGATTGGAGGCTGACCCGCCATTGCCTCGCCACCAGAAGAGAGAGTCCTCGTCGTCCCGCTCGTTGTCTTCCTTAATTGTGTCGAAGGACTCGGAATCGGGCGTAGAAACTCTATTCGCCCCTTTCTTCTTTGCCCTCGACACCATAGCCTTCTCCGCCAGACGAGTGCCCAAGATGAAGCTAGTCCTCGGGTCAAAATCGAGATGAGGAGGATTTGCCGTAACATGATATAAGGCCGCCATATGCAAGATTTCCCCTATCACGTTTGCTGTAGAAACCGAGAAGCTAGTTCGAGTATGACAAATGTCATAGTAGCTCCATGCCCTAATACCATCAAAAATTCTACCCTCAA
This sequence comes from Iris pallida, assembly GCA_029216955.1. NCBI lineage: Eukaryota > Viridiplantae > Streptophyta > Magnoliopsida > Asparagales > Iridaceae > Iris > Iris pallida. The sequence goes on from JANAVB010029463.1 coordinate 24,495, forward strand.
ATCCCAGGTGGGAACTGGAATGCCCGAGGAATAGTTGACTATACCCAAATTGATGGACAAACCTACTGGGCAAGTAGGGCTCCAAGTACACAGTGTTGCGATTGCGGTAAACTAAATACGCTGGGCGAATGTTACGCAACCAGAAACACATCTTCTCAGGTAAGAAATGAGGAGGTCCAACACCATCAACATGAACACTCCTCACTTCCTGGTCGATAAAATAGGGAACGGACACGAAGAAATTATATCCGTCCACCCTCGCCAACATCCTCCGATACGTCGGCATGGTACTACAATCCCAAGGTTGATGGTGATACCTGAAAAGAAAAGCGTCGTCGTCCGTAACGCCATCTCCCGTCTCAGGCCTCATCAAAGACTGATAATGCAACAACAGCCATCCCAGCAAGTAATGATAAGGCAGCTCTATACGTTCAAAGTCCATTGCCACGTCACGAGCGATGACCTTGGACGAGAAGGTGCGGAGACCATGCTGAATACTGTACACCATAGCGAGAAGAAGAGCCAGCCTGACCCCAAAGGCCAACTTCACGGCGGGAAGAATGAAGTGACGGCCGATCCTCTCAATAGCACCTGCCCCTCCTGAGACCACACAATTGTGCAGCCATACCATTAGAAACCCTGCCAAGAGTGCCTTCTCTGACAGCCGCCGAGTACTATAATAAAAATAGCTGAAGGAGTCAATCTGGCTTCTAAATTTGTCACCTTTAGACTTCGACCTCCTAGCAGTCGACACCAAGTCTTCTACTTCCCTAATAGTTTGACGATCTTGGGAAGTAACTCGGCCAGCAGCGCTGAATTTGAAAAGGTATGAGACCCAAGATTTGGGATGGGGAGCGTCCCCTTCCGAGCTGTCATTTTTTTGGATAGCCGTTCGGTGACAGGTGCTATGATGACACAACAGTTCTTGATACACAGTGACGAAACCTAGGAATCGTCGGTCTAAATCCTGGAACTCCTCATTCGTCGGAGTGTATGCTTCGAAGGGCTCGTCTCCCCAGGGGAGCTTGGAGACAGCATACATCTCGTGAAGAGCGAGCCCCAATTCCCCTACAGGTGTGAAGAAAGTCCCTGTCCGATGATTATACATCTCCAGAAGGGCCATGAACAATGGCTTATTAACGGGCAACCCGTGGCTGGTACCCCGGATAGCATCATAAAGATTGACTTCTCGTAAAAATTCCCCGTAGTTCTGTAGAATCCACGAGGTCAGGTTAGCCCACGGGGGAATGGGGTGTAACCAGCTACCAACAGGATAGGACCCTGTACGAGCAAGCTGGCTCAGGATGGTATCAGCCTGAGAGAATGAGAAGTTAGGACCGGGTGTGTTGATAAAGGTACCCAGAACTAACCCCATCACGGATCGACTGGCCGGATCCTTGATCGTGCGTACCGACCCAGTGGTTTTGTTGTAACGGATGTTACCAACAAACATCCCTGGTCTGGTTGGAGTGAGGGGGTCTGGCATCTGCCTATCCAAAACGATCATGTTGAACCACGCAAAAGGGAAATGACGCTTCATAATGGGGATGTGAATCGGCATCCCGTCTAGGTTAAAATCCCAACTCTCGGAAACATCCAGCACTTGGAAGTTTTTTATGATCAACGCATCCCAAAAAGGAAGACCGACCTCAGATATGCTTCCTATTAGGCTTCCCGGAGCTCATCATGTCACTAAGGAATTGGAAAGATTGAACCCTGATAGCGTTTAGTCGCTCCAAAGGCTCATTAACAAGGAGCTGCTCTGACACTTGATGAACTAAATCTTTCCGTCGCACATCCATGGCAAACTGATTCGAGCCAACCAGAAGTTCCCCTGCAGGATTTACTGGCAGATTCACTGAAAAAAGGACAAAAAGAAACAGGATTAAAAGATGGTTAAAGCCAAAAAAAAATTACTGAATAAAGAAGCTCCCACGAGCCTATGCGGTTCAGGTCAACAAAGCCTTATGCGGCTCCAGTCCAATTGGGTCTCAAGAGATGCAGTTTCGAGGAAGCCTATGCGGTTCGAGTCAGCACATTCTCATACGGCCCAAATCAGACGGGAGTTCCATATGACTCTAGCTCGATAGCTTATGCGGATCAGATGAATATACACAGTTCTAATAGAAGAGCTCATGCGGCACAAAATGCTATACGGTTCAGCCTGCTAGAAACATATGCGGCTCCATTCAGAGGAGACTTTATGCAGTTTTTATCTAGAGACTTAAATCCTTCTCATGCGGTTCAAACATAGGATATTTTCTATGCGGCTCGGGTATGAGAAGGTCATGCGGCCCATACAGCATATGCGGCTCTACCATCAACTTGGGTAGAGGCTTGTGCATAAATATGTAGCAGAGCCATGGGTACTCAAGATTCAAATACAACCCTTACCATTGAAAGCAGGACGAACATCAGAGGGCACTTCGGGCGCTTCAGGCTCGATGGCTGACGAAGACGTCACCCTCTTGCCATTCGCGGCGGCAGAGATGACTTTAGAAGACTCGGACAAAGAAGATCAAAAAGAGAAGACAACAAAAAGAGTGAATGAAAGAGAAGGTAAAGAAGTCCCTCCGGCCAAAGTCTTCCATATTTATAAACAAAAGCGAAGCGTTTCGATCCCCGTGCGTACACGCAGACCGACTCTTCGGTTATCAAAATAAGCCGCCGAAAATGGAGGCCAAGCTCCTCGGATCCCGCACCAAAAAGTGGCCTTTGAAGCTAACAGCAAATCAACAACATTTAAATACAAAAGATTGCCATACGTGGCAAATAATGACGTGGCAAAGAGCTATGCAGATGAGACACTCCTGCGGCTGAACAATCTATGTGGCCAAGATCTCTATGCGGTCAGGGTTTCATATGCGGCCAGAAGAATACGACCATGCTTCTTATTCAAAGTATTTCAATTTTAGAAATTGAAAACTTTGAAGGGGGTCTTGTAGAAGCATGGAAAATATTAAAGAAAATGACACATACGGCCAAAAGAACCCCATGGGGCTCAGAAAGCCCATGCGGCTCAAAGAGTCATGCGGCATAAGGGACTATGCGGCCCAAGACATCCCAGGCGGCTCCAAAGATACGTGGCAGGATAGTCCTCTTTTTTGCCACCTCGTATTAATTGTTTGACGGCTGACAACTCTGAAAAAGTGACAGCCCTAACACAAAAAGAAGAAATTATGACTCTGTCATAATGACAGACTTCTAGGGAAGAGAGAGAGAGATCTCTGACACAAATCCCCCAAGAGCCATAAAAATGCCACGTGGCCTTGTCACGTGGGCGTTCGTATGCGGCTCGAGTAAAGACTTTCCATGCGGTTCAAAATGAAGCCGTCCTATGCGGCTCAGGTCGAGACAGCCTCATGCGGTTCGAGAAAAACTTCTCATGCGGTTCAAAATGAAGTCGTCCTATTCGGCTCAGGCCGAGACAGCTTCATGCGGCTCGAGCAAAGACTTCTCATGCGGTTCAAGATGACCATTTCCATGCGGCTCAGGCTGATGTATCCCTATGCGGCTCGTAATGATCACCTCCATGTGGTTCAAAGGCTCGGGGGAGGGCCACTACCCAGACAACCCTGACACGTGGCCCTAACCATATACGGCCCAAACTCATATGCGGCTCACTCGTTATGTGGTTCAGATCCCCCCAGTGGCTCCTAGGACACGTGTCCTAAGCCGATCAATTTCTCAGATTTCCTGCAATCAATGATTGGGTCAAATCCCAATAATCTGGGACATGTGGCAGGAGAATAAATCCAATTTATCAGACGATTATTATGAGGAAGATTTATTCCAATCAACATTAATTGCTGATGGGATTTGGTATAATCTACACTCAATGGCTCGGATTCGTCACAATAAAAAACGAAAGGCCTAGATTGACCAATCCACAGGCCGCCGCCATCTTCAAGATGTAATCATTGTCAACCCTAATGATCACATCCTACTATTATAAATAGCAAGGTGCCATTCCCTTGTAAAATATACACTATCAGAGAGAGATACGCACATACAGAGAGGCTTCCCCAATAATCAGGAAGAAAATATAGAGAGAGAGAGAGAAGCCAGAAGAATAATAGAGAGAGCAAGAAGAGCATTTCTTCAACGCTAACCATCTCTTTACAGGTGCCAAGGCTGCATACCGATCGTCCAAGGAGTAAGGCAGGGCTGCCGTCGCCTTTCCGAGCCTCTATCGTCATCCCCCCAGAATCTAAAATAAACAATTGTACTTAGACTGTTGTACCTAGGTTTTCGTCCCTAGGCTTTCTTTGTACAAGCGAGTTTGTAACATGAAGTAAAAGTCCGGTCCTCCGATAATTGTTCTGTTCTTTTATTTTTCATGGCAAACAGTTCCTATAAACTGGATTTGGCTCCTGTTGTGAACTGGAACTTCATTTTGATCCCAAGATACACTCACTCACTGTCCCATTCCAATAACTCACTGATTTTAGGATCATCTACACATTGTTTCTCCTATCACTTTGGTTTCCTGGGATTTGTATCCAAGGGTTCCTGATGACACTGTCATTGGGGCTGAACCTGTGAATGACTTCACACACAACCCCCCCTGCACTGCCTACATTGCTATCCTAATTTCAGTATGTTGTATCCTCACATTTCACATCCTGAACAGCATGTTCCTGCTGCCAACATGGCCCCCTGTGCACACACAAATGACACATTGACACTCATTGTTTTCTCATTCTCTGTATAACACACACACAAGTTTCCCCACCATTTTATTATACACACTGTATTCCCTTTTCAGTCTTTAGCTCACTGATTCCTCCCCGTTTGCAAATGTTAGTATATTCCAGAATCACATTATTAGTTAGCTCACTAATTCATGTAGCCTTCACTGAACACAGGTTCCACTATCACTCACCCTATCACCCACATGTACACAATCACATTTCCTTCCTTTGATTCCTATGTATGTATATATATGATATTTGAGATGTTTATTAGATATATAACTATATAGTGGTTGTATAGATATATGTTATATATAATTGTATGGTTGTATGTAGAGTATAGACTATATGTAATATGTGATAGCCTATAGGGTTGTATATATAGGGTTTTGTTATAGGTTACCTATAGGCTATATGCCATATGCTAGCAAGTGTAGATGTAGTATATATTCATGCTATACAGGTATATATGGATATTGGTTAGCCTAGAATTGTTAAACTTAGACTTTGTTGGACCTAGTAGAGTCTAGATTAGTCTTGTACAGTCTTGTTAGACTTGGAATAGGCTAGTTTAGCCTAGGTTAGACTAGTATAGACTTGATTAGCCTAGATTAGTCTTGCTTAATCTAGTTTGACTTCTAGGGTTGACCAGAGTTGACCAAGAGTTGACTTGGCCTAGATTGACCTAGAATCATGTAGAATGTATATTAGGACTTCATTATATCATTTTAGACTTGTTGTGACTTGTGCTGTTCTGATTAGGAGCCAGACACCTCTCCTCGGACAGTACATTTACTTCAGACACTCAGATACAGGCGAGTACGTTCTTTGATCATTTCATATCCTGCTTAGAATTATTTCCTGCAGTAGATTACTTTATTTGTACTGTCACGTTGGTCACACGGATTAGTACTATACGGATCCCTTCTTGAGATGTTATCCATAGGGAGCATCGGGTACTCTACGTTCTGTGCGTTTCACTTACATAGCGTACCATATACTTTTTTGGTTCTTTGATTACTTGTGACATATACCCTTATGATCACAGAGTCTCCTAGAATCTCTTATCCTATTTACTGGGTATCCTAGAATCTCCTAGAATCCTCATTTTTGGGACTACCATGTACCACCCTTCGGGGGTTATTACATAGAATCATAACATAACCTGTTTGGATCCTTGTGTACTGATTGGGGTACGGGGGAGTAGAAGTAGACATGTGAATAATATCCAAGTAGTATCTTATCAGAATCTCTTCCATAGTGTCTTATTAGAATCTCCTATGCCATTTACATGTCTATATTGTACTCTGACTCACTAGCCACATGTTAGTTCTTTATTTATAGTAGATATTCCTATTACAGCTTTCTCTCTGTTTACATACTGCACTTTATTTAGTACTTTATCTTACTTTACTGCATGATTATATCTTCTAACCTGCTATGAACTGTTGAGATCTACTGTACTCGCTCCTATTCTGACTGGACCTGTTGAAAATATTATAGAGGACGAGGAGGAGGCCTGGGAGGATGCCTTCCATGGGACAGCTCTAGCTGAGGACATCACCCCACTGCCTAGACTAGTTTAGTTAGGCCTTATCTTATTTTCTTGTTGTCTTGAGACTGTTTAGCTAGATTTTACTTCTGTTCAGAGATGTTGAGTTGTATATATTCTTTCTTATTCAGTAGCTGAGATATGTACTCTGGATATTTGCTGGGATTATCTTAGACTACTTTTCATCTATTTATTTCCTTGAGTTCTATTTCATATCGTGCTATCTCTTCCTTAGTTGTGATTGAGTTTTACTGCTATGTCACCCCCATTCGGGGAGTATAAACTATTTAGAGATATATTGCTAGAGGATTGTTGACCTAAGACCGCGTTCTACTGTCGATACTGCGGCGTAGGCTGGGCGTTGTTACTTTCTCGTACCCTCACAGTGGGTGCGGGTCGTGACACATTTTTAGTGGTGGCCCATACAGGTCGAGTTTATGTAGTGGTATTCGAACTAGAGTATCATTACAGCCTGCAGTAGGATTAGGATATATATTTTGAAGGTACTCAATCACAGTTAGGATTCCTTAAAAGATTCCTGGGACGACCCTTGAGAATCTTATTAAACTTTGATTTGAATTATTTCCCTTGCTTTGTTGCTCACACTCCTTGATTATTGAATTTGATTTTGTTAGATCATTGTTGATTTGATTTTCCTATCGAGATAAATTTTTATGGCCTGAGTTACGATATTTTTCTGATAACATATGTCGACGAGAATATAGAGATGGTAAAACGTCTACTTGGTTATGGAACCTAGAGTTTATCGCAGCTATATTAGCTGGCGTGGCGAAAACATAGAGACCTGACTTCAGATGTACATATCTTGGTTATGAGATTTGGAATTCCTCGCAGCTATACTAGTCGGCATAGCAAAAATTCTAGACGACATGATTATAGAGGTACATGCCCCTGTTATGGACTCTACCGTTTATCGCAGCCTTGCTTACTAGCGTGGCGAGGACTCTGAGTATCATAATTTTTGGACAGACGCATATGATTATCAGATTGTATCTTGGAAAGGTTCTTAAATATATCGTCTCTATCTTCATTCCAGTTATTATAAATTATTTTCCATCATCAAATAATTTAGGAGTGGAGACCTTTTCATCTTTATAGAGCTTATGCATATGTAGTTCTTTCTTAGTGTGATAATTTGATGACTTGTGATTAGGCCCTTGTCTTAGGAATGATAGTATAGTCTTGTTTTAAATAGTAATTCTTGTAGCTAGTTCTCGTTTGTTGATATTTACTAGTTTTTCAGCCTTGATGATTGATTTATTTTATTTCTTTTCTTTTCTTTCAGTATGGCACCCATGACCCGAGCCCGTCGCCTGAGAGCAGCTGCAGCTACTGAGAGTGTGCCTCCACCTCCTACTGTTCAGAAGGTAGTTATCCCTCTATCTGATCAGGAGGTGGTGGCACCTCCTGCCATTGAGGAGATGGTGGTAGCCTCGCTAGAGAGTCTTCCTTCATCTCCTGTCGTTCAAGAGAGAGCTGCAGATTTGCCTGAGACTGAGAGCCCTTCCCTACCCTCTGTACTCCATACTGTACCACCCGGAGGTTAGCTACTTGACGTAGCCCAGGTGTTTGTATTTTTCCAAGAAAGGTTGATGGAGTCACAGAGAGTTCATAAGGAGGCCATAAGGGAGAAAATCTAGAGGTTGCTACGTCAGTGGGACTCTGTGCTTCTAGGAGGAGAGCCTAGCTCCAAGAGGGCGAGGAGCAGTACCCAGTCCTATCCAGAGTTTGAGGAGTACCCATTTATCCAGCCTATATCATCATACCCAGCCCAGTCTCCTGTCCAGCAAAGGCCAGCTGAGCCAGAGCCTATCTGTGCCTACTTCAAAAAGTCTGGACACAAGTGGAGCAACTGTAGAAAGAGACTAGGATTGTGCCTAATCTGTGGGTCAGCTGTACACTGGATGCAGCACTGCCCTGATAGATCTGCCCCAACCAGGGCCCTGCTTCCAGGAGGGAGTTCTGGTTCTCTGACCTAGCTGGAGGTGAGTTTTGACCTAACCTTAGTATTCCTTTTTGAGAATTTTGATGCATCCCTTGCTTGTATATTTTGATACCTTGTGATTGTCTAGTACTGTAGCATGGTTGGTATAACTAGATGAGACCCCAGACTGATATTGCATGCCATGACCCCATAGGTTACACTTTTCAACTGTTTGATTTAAGATAGATTCTGAGACTATGATTGCTGGGGGTTTAACCTAGAAGGCCTACTACCATCTTAATTTTGAGGACGAAATTTTTATAAGGTGGGTAGGATTGTAACACCCAGTTTTCCAGAAGAGGATAATTTTGAAATTTTGTAATTATAAATATTATTTAATGATATTTATTTTATATTATGATTTTTAGTGATTTTTAATTATTTTTAAACTATTTCAATTCATGACTTGAGATTTTAGGTGTTTTGCTAGTTAACATTAGAGACTGCCTACCCTAGAGCCTAGCCCTGTGATTAGGGTATTTAGACATTTTGGGGTTATTTGATTTTATTATAATTTATTTGAATTTATAGGAATTTTTAGGAATTTTTAGAATTTATTTAGGAATTGTTTGAATGAGGGTTGACTAGGTTGACTTGACTAGCAATGACCTTGGTAGCCTAACCCAGATTGGACCTAACCTAGATGGGTCATAACTAACATAGTGAGCCACTTTAAGAATTATATGCGTTGGTTAGGGGGTTGAGTCAAGTTTGGTTATGGTTAAGTGAATTACAATAAACTAGGATAGAACCCTTTGTTCTGGGCCATCTATTTCCCTTGATTCAATCCTAGCCATAGGATGAAACCTAAAAACCCTAACCCTAACTATTATGACCAGCCAAGAGACTTTTCCCCTTGCCTATATAATATCTCTATGGGGATTTGTGCCTCCTTCTTCAATAGTTCTTCCTTTCTTAAGGAAATAGGTAAGCCTTCATGAATTCCTTCCTAGTTTAATCAATAGGACTCCTTTTTGATTGGAATTTCTTCCATTAGGATCTAATCATTGTTCTCTTGCTGTTTGTGGTGTTCATCCTCAGCTTTGGGGCAATTTGGAGAAGTTTGCTAGAAAGAGGAAACCCCCCCCATTTGAGGCTTTTCTTGCATTTTGACACCAATAGGTAAATTATTGTAAACACCATTAAAATTCTAGTTTCTTTGCATGTAGATCTAGCCCTAAGTGTCCTGGTCCTATAGGTATGTATAGACCTAGGTTTTGTATCCATTTCGTGTCCTAAATGGACATGTATCAGCCTATAGACCTAGGTGTTTGATGAAATGTCCCAAAGGACATTTCGGTTGAATTTTAGGATTGTGTTTGAATAGAAAATTAGGGTTTGGTCTCGCTTGTGAGATTCTTGTGTTCTGAACACGTTTTCGTGTTGTGTCGTGTCAAATTTTGGACGCGGACACGCGGTCGCGCATGCACGCGCGCGGGCAGGAAACTTGCCCTTCTACTTGGGGCTGTTTTCTCCTTGCACACGCCACTTTGGCCATTGAAACTTAACATACACGTTGTGTCCATGACTGACACGAGGCTCCTCGAGTTGCACGAGTCCTCATGTCGTGTCAGACACGTATTCGTGCGTGCACTGTACGTGCGCTGTGCGCGTGTAGTGTGATAGTTGGTTCTCTGTATTTTATTTTGTTTTAATGTTTTAAACTGTGGTTTAATTGATTAATTAGATCCTATATATGTAGTATAATCTCTGTTATATTAGTTTGCATGATTAACTTAGGATTTAATAAGGAAATTGGTTTCGAACATGGGATTTTGGTATTCACTGACACATTCCTGATACATTGTCATTTCAGTGTTGTCCTAACTTAATTTCCTGATTTAAATGATGGTGTTTCAACTGTTATATGTTCCACATGTTTGGTTGGTCATGTGGTTTAATTTTTGGTATTCGAAATTGGCTCTTGGTTTGTAATCAAGATTTTGATATTTGGGATTGACAGGTTATATACACAGTTTCAGGATTCTGAACCTTAAATCCTATTCCTATTGATGTTGTTTTTCCTGATTTCATTTGACCCACGCATCATTTGTCATGTTAGTTCATACAACAAATTGAATGGGCTTTTGGTTTTGTGAAGGATATGTTAGGCATTAATTTTGATTATGGGATTGTATAGGGTTGTCACTGTTATCTGATACTGAGATGTTCAGTTGCTGCCACATTGCATGACCTGTATTAGACCCTTTGTCTGTAACACTCTTTGACACCTCACTGTTTTGTCCATGTTCCTGATTTCACTCCACACAGGTTCCTTACATATCACTATTTGTAAATTCCTGAGGTCACACCCTCTTCACACACATTGCTATATATGTACACACACACATATTCATTGATACCACACACACCCATGTTTTCCTGTCACAGCTCACCCTCTATTCTAATACCTGTCACTTAATCTCCTATGACACATTGCACACACACATGTATGTAGAAGCATGGAAAAAATTAGAATAATGATCCATGCAGCTCTGAGTAAGAAGCTTATGCGGCTCACACAGGAGCGGCCCTATGCGGTTCAAAGAAGACTCTCAATCGCATGCGGCTCGGGAGCGTATGCGGTTCAGCAAGGCATATGCGGCTCGATGGACGCCATGTGTGATCTTTTCCTACAGCTGGTCGTTTGAGTAGTGGCCTCATTTATTGCTCCAGCACGATTCACTGTGGCGGCCCTGACATAAAGTTTCATAATGGCCTTGCCATAATGACTGACTCCTCGGGAAAAGAAGAAAATCTTTGACCAAATCCGTCAGAAGTCCCAGATTGCCACGTGGCAATCAGTCATATACGGCTTCCTGAGAACCCGTTCCATGCGGTTCGATACAACGCTAGCTCATGCGGCTCCCTGGGAACACATTTCCTGCGGCCCAATACAACGCCAGCTCATGCGGCTCACAAAGATTACACATATGCGGCTCGATGAAGCATCGTCCTATGCGGCTTACAAAGAGTATCTCTCTGCGGTTCTAGGATCGTCAATCCTATGCGGCTCTGACAGGACTCACAGTTAAGACACGTGGCATGGGATCAATAAGAGATTTAACCGAATCTCAATAAATACATTTGACATCATCGTCATAATTACTGAGATCAGGGCATATCATTTATCATCAAGCTAATGGGACACGTGGTGAGCAATCAGACATTGGCATAATCAATCACGAGGATTTAAAGCAGCTAGCATTAATTGCTCATGAGATATGATGCTATCCGCATTAATGGCCGAGATTCACTATAATCAGGATCAAGGGTTCAGATAGAATGAAGGAGCGCCGACATTTCAAACAGATAATCATTAGCAAACCCTAATGATCACCCCCCCACTCTTATAAATAGCCAGCATCATTCCCTTGAGAAAAAAAAGAGAGAGGAGAGGTCGGCAACAAAAGAATAAAAAAAAATAAGAAGAGAGAGATCTACACAGAGAGAGCTCCCCCTTTCTTCTTGATAATCACAGAAAGAGAGAAGCCAGGAGAGCAATCCGAGGAGAGCAAGAAGAGCATTTCTTCATCAACATCGAGCAGATCTTCCCCGAGCCAAGGCTACATACTGATCGTCCAAGGAGTAAGGTAGAGCGGCCGTCGCTTTCCCGAGCCTCTATCGTCACCCCCCAGAATCAAAAATAAACAATCGTACTTAGTCTGCTGTACCTAGGTTTTCGTCCCTAGGCTTTCTTTGTACGAGCGAGTTTGTATTGTGAGTCTAAGTTCAGTCCTCCGATAATTGTTCTGTTCTTTTACAATTAATGGCAAACACGATGGCGACTCTGCTGGGGACTAACTTCACCACGGCTGAGGAGTTGGTGACGCAATCAGATGCAGCCAAACTTGGCTCCACACAAAAGAAGATGGTCTTCCGCTTCGACCAACAACCGTTCGAAGAGATGCTCTCTGAAGGCAGCGCTGGCCCGGCCCAGAAGCGCACCCTCACTACGAAGGCTCGCAAAGAATGGAGACCGAAGTCATTTGCTCCTCCTCAAGCCCTCGATGGGATGCCCTCTGCTGCTCAAGACGGCGAGAAGGATTCTCCTGCGGTCCCACTTCAGATCGTAGACAACTCTGCTGTCCCCAAGTCCGGCAGAAGAAAATATTATGATGCTGGACTTGCAGGAACAAAGAGGGACTCTATGCGGACCGAACCGCAGAAGAGTATTAGCCGCAAGGAGAAAGCCCATGCGGCTACATCCGCCAACCGCATGAAGAAAACTCATACGGCTACTTCTGTCAGCCGCATAACTTATGCGACTACAGTTCCCGACAGCATGGATGAGACTCATGTGGCCAGTAAAGTCAATCGTTTGCAGAAAACCCATGCGGCCACAGATGCCAACCGCATGCGGCCAGCCTGCACGGTCGTGACCCCTAGCCGCATAAGAACTCGTCCGACGACAGGATACAACCGCATGCAGACAGCCTGCACGGTTTCTGCTCCCAGCCGCATAGCATCTGCTCCATGCTCCTCTCGATCAGTTTTCGACCGTCTCTCGTACGGTCCGAACCCTGATGACTCTCTAGATGATAAGCTAGACTCTGTGATGTTCAACTTGGACTCTTCCTATTATGCACCCACGAGTGCTAGAAAGAAGAAGTCTAGGGCAGCGCGGGCTCATCAAGCCCAGACAGCTGCCCCAACCTCTGACTATCAGGGCGTCCCGCTGATTATCACACGGGCCTCTGATGGGAAGTTGTACAGAACTGCTCAAGTCCAATCCCCGGCGGCGAACGGACAGAGTGGTTCCTCTGACCTGCGTGAGGCGATCCTCCATAAGCACAAGGAAAGAGAAGGGGCCTCGGCGTGCAAAAAATCCTCACATAGACGTCACTGCACCCAGATCATCGTCAACTGCTGCTGCAACAACGCGGCAGTGACGGAAGATCGTCCGTCCGTCTTCTACAGACTACAACACCCGAACTCAGAAGATGAGGTACCTCCTGTTGTCTCCTGCAATTCCGCTCAGAAGGTCCCCGCCGAGGGGAGAGGGAAGAAGACAAGCATCTCCAGTCCAAAGATATCAGCCACTACAGCTAAGAAGTTGTCGGCTAAACGGTTACCCTCCACCGGAGTATACCAACACACCCGTTCGAAGAAAAAATCTGCTGCAACTGGAGACTCATCGTCCCCGACCCTGGGGGTCGTAGGAGCTGGGGGTAGTACTCCTCCGAACGTCCACAATAATCTAATGTTTCAAGGAGACGAACCCCGAGAAACAACCCTTCCATCGAGTACAACAGATGCTGATGTCCCCGAGGACATCCATGATTCTCTAGACGAAGCAAGCTCCGAAGCTGGGGGTAGTATTCCTTCCGAGTCCGAACCTGAAGAGAACATCCCCATATATCCAAATGATTTCTCGACGCATGGGTACGACTCGGAGGGTACATCCTCCACCACTCCCTCCGTCACTCCTCATGTGAAGACGGTATTCATGACAGACAGCAATCAAGGAGGTTCCAGCGATCGCCAGCGCATCGACACGTTGCAGGCTATATGGCATGCCTTGGTCAAGTCTGTAGACGAGATCAAAGCGGCACTTCCTACTCTGCAGGGAGTGACACCTGGCCAGACAAGCACGGGTCCCGCAATCAACGTAGATTCAAATTCAGCGGTGCTATACCAGGGCAATAATCCTCCCGAGATAACGGCCCCTACCGCGACAGATGAGGCCCGAGAAGTAAGAAGAGAGGTTCAGGAGCTCCGAGCAATGTTCCACGCCCGAGAAAACTCTCAAGACCTCAGAATACGGCAACCATATCCTGCTGAATGGAGGGATGTTCCCTTTCCGCCAAGATATAAGCCGTTCAATATCAACCCATATGATGGCAAGACTTCAGCAAGCCGATACATCACTTACTTTGAGGTCACTACCGACCATCTGCCCCATGATGACGCTATCCTCACGCGGTTATTCATTGGGGCATTGGAAGGAGTCGCCTTCGATTGGTACCGTAACCTGCCAGACAATTGCATCCACTCCTTCGCTGGCTTCAAGCGCTTGTTCTTGGAGAGGTTCTATGAGGTAGGACAGGACGTGACGATGTCTACCCTCATGGACGTCGTTCAAGGAGAGAAAGAACTGACGAGAAATTACATTGAGCGGTTTCGTCAAACCGTAATGAAGTTACCATCTGGCAACCCGGACTCTTCTTTGATTGAAATTTGCCAAAAGAGACTACTTCCAACAATTAGTCTCTGGATGGGCGAAAGTCAGTTCAAGGACTGGAAGGCTTTTATCATCAGTGCTACAAGTGCTGAAGAACGATTGAAGAAGGCTCGCCAACTGGGGTTGCATATCTCGGAGGGAGAGAACAAGAGCAAGCATCCCAACACCAGCAACGACAATGGGGGTAGCCCCTCCAACAACCGGGACAACAAAGGCAAGCAGGCTATGGTGACCGATACAGCCCAGAAGCCCGAGCCACAGCCAGCGGACAAATAATGGCCTCAAATCACTTATTCCTTTGAAGACGGCCATGTTAAGCCTATCTTGGACATGCTTATACAAGGAGATAGGATTCAGCTTCCTCCACCAAGACGGGAGCCTCGGTCGGCTGATCTGGAGAACCCAAAGTTCTGCCATTACCATCGATACGTCCACCATGCTACACACGACTGCTACCAACTGAAACGGTATATCCAAAACCTCATCGATTCGAACGCCCTGGCCATCGATTTCGAAGAGGTAATCGTGGCAGCCAACATGGTGTCCGTACAATTCGACAGCTTCCCTCCAACAGAGACTCAGGACGGGGTTATACCCATCCCTCTGGCAACAATGGAGATTGCTAATCTGCCGTCTGCTCACGATCAAGCCGCTGGTCTAGTACCCCTCACCACATCACGAGGGGAAATCATGTTGGTCCATCCGGACCTAGTCCACGAGGTAACTCAGCCCTCTCCACCTTCTAAAAGGAAAAGTGAAAAAGTCAGATCCTGCCGTACTGCCTCAGCGGAAGAAGAGGAAGTCTCGGCCGTCACTACTCGATCCGGAACACAAGCCCAACCGGTGACCGAAAGCGCGACTGATGATCATCCGCCCACTACCAATGATGCTCCGGGACCGGCTCAGCCTTCGACGACCGACAAGCCTAGGCCGAAGGAGACTCGCTTCGACAAGTCCCTCCGGAAGGAGACACCTCAGGGGCTGGAGAGGCCCTACAACTTCGACATCTTAGCGCAATTAGCTAATACCCCAGCCAAATTGTCCTTATATGAATTCCTCAAGCTCTCAAAGGATGTCCGCACGGCTTTAAGTAAGGCGCTCCAAAATGCCGATGCATACTTGGCTCAGGTCAACCTCACGGGAGATAACCAACCTGCAGAGCTCCAAGATAGTGCGTGTATGGAAGCAATGCCCAATATCGTCTTCTCTCCGCAAGATATGCTCATCAAAACTAACCTGCATGATCGCCCGCTATACTACACTGGATACATCGACGACGTAAAGGTGGACCAAATGCACATTGATCCTGGGTCCTCTATAAGCATCATTTCGAATGGTCTGCTACATCATCTTCGCATTCCGATGCATCGTCTGACACCTACAAGCACCGCCATTAGCAGTTTCAATTCGGGCAGGAGCTATCCAATAGGGAAGATCCGTTTGAAGTGTCAGATCGGCGATCTCCAATCAGAAGTCACCTGTTATGTCATAGATGCCGACACTTCTTACAATATCCTTCTGGGGTGGCCTTGGATACACGATTACATGATCGTGCCTTCCGCGCTATACCAGTGCTTCAAATATGTCGATAAGCACGGCTTCGTGAGGACAGAGTTTGTCGATATCGACCCCTTCAAGGGGGTCGAATCTTATTACTCAGACTCCTGTCTGTACGAAAAATCGAAGAAGCATCTGGTCGAAGAAGATGTGCAAGCTCACAACAAGACGGCTACAGGATCAGAAGAACCTCTAACGATCCACCTTCAGGCTCGCAAACCGGGCAATTCCGTACCCCTTACGGCCACTCTACGTAAGGACGCAATCAGTCTCTCCGCACAAGAAGAACAAATGAGAATCCGGCTGCCAAGGTCCGGCCAGGTGCCGAGACCCACAACGGGGCCACTTACCATCAGACTGCCAAGAGTCGCTCAACCCCAAACGGAGAAACTCAATCCCTCCGATAGGCCGCTGACAATACGCCTTCCCAAGAAAGGTCATCATCCCGATACAAGGTCTGAAACTTCTAGCGAACCAGCCACTCCTCGCTCCACATCGATTACCAGACTGGGGGTTGCTAGTCTACCGACAACCCCACGCTCTGCTCCGTCAGTCGAACCTCTGAAGATCAAGCTAACCAGGACGTCCTCTTAATCTTCATTCACGCAGGGGGTAGCTGAAGAGGAACCAGAGCTAGCCAAGTATGTGGCTGCCCACACTGATGTTCCTTCCGTAGATGATGTAATCCCTCTAGAAAAGATACCTTACTTCATCAATAAAGGGTTATCTTTGAGCTACACCGAGCTCAATAAGCTATGTACAATGTATGCTATGGAACACGGTATAGGCACTCACCTACATACACAGGTGACAAACATGTACACGGCCATCCGACTTACTCCAGTAGAAGACACTTACCGAATAGTCAAGGGAGGGGACCACCCGATCATCTTCGACCGGACGAACAATCCACATCCCCCCGCTATAGAAGAAGTCGACTTCGGGTCAGATGCCGGAAGACTGCCTCTGTATCTCTATAGCCCTCAATCCAAATATCTCATACAGAAACAGGGGTATGATCTAGAGACAACGCCAGGACTGAACTACGGCACTGGACGACGATTACCTTTGAAGACGCCAGCCCCGGTAGGCAAACCACGGAACTACTATAACAAAACTCGATGCGGTTTAGGGTATGTAACGCCTACTACGACCCCTGAAAGCTCAGATGAAGAATACGACTGGCAGTCACATTCAACCGGATCACCGACTTCCGACTCAGATACCAGCATCGGAGATGTTTTCAGACAAGTCATGTCAGTCAACATGGCATTCACCGACGCTTACGAGGAAGACGAAGACATCCCCGAAATCCTTGAGCTAGAACCATGGGCCCAGCAATTAGACGCACAATGGGAAAAGCGGTTCGAACTGAGAGAACCTCCTACCGAAGATGAGGTCAGACAAGTGGATCTCGGCAGCGAATCTTCTCCAAAATCGATCTTTATCAGTAAAAGCCTAACTGACGAAGAACGAGAATCGTTGTTAATACTCGTCAGAGAATATATTGATGTGTTCGCCTGGAGCTATGAAGACATGCCGGGGTTAAATCCTGACATCGCTCTCCACAAACTCAATATACGGCCGGATGCAAAGCCAGTCAAGCAAGCAACAACGACGCTTCCGCCCAGGTGTCATGGACGCGATCGAAACTGAAGTCAACAAGTTAATAGCCAGCGGTTTCATTCGTGAAGAGCAACATCCTGATTGGGTCGCCAATATAGTACCCGTCCTCAAGAAGAATGGGAAGATTCGAATCTGCATCGACTTCCGCAACCTGAACGAGGCATGCCCCAAAGATGAATTTCCCCTTCCCATCACAGACATCATGATCGACAACACATGCGGCTTCGAACGTATGTCATTCATGGATGGATTCTCGGGGTATAATCAAATCAAGATGTCTCCCGACGACGAGAAGCACACATCATTCCGAACGCCGATTGGTACATACTGCTACACAGTCATACCATTCGGTCTGAAGAATGCTGGCGCTATATATCAGCGGGCCATGAGTATCATTTTCCGAGAACATTTATGCAAAATAGTAGAATGCTATGTCGACGATATCGCCGTCAAGAGTCGCCATAAGAAAGATCATCTGCAAGACCTGAGAATGGTATTCGACCTGATGAGAGCCCACAACCTGAAGATGAACCCTACAAAATCATTCTTGGGCGTATCCAGCGGAAAATTCTTAGGCTTCATCATCACGTCACGGGGCATCCATGTAGACCCTGAGAAGACGAAGGCAATCATGGAGATGGGTCCCCCGAAAAATCTCCGCGAACTCAGAGGCCTCCAAGGGAGGCTAGCTTACATCAGGAGGTTCATTTCCAACCTCTCCGGGCGATGCCGACCGTTCACACACCTCATGAAGAAGGGAGTCTCATTCGTATGGGACGAGGAATGCCAGCGTGCTTTCGACGACATCAAAGAATATTTGTCGAATCCCCCAGTCCTGGTGGCCCCGGTCCCCGAAAAACCATTCCTGCTCTACGTACGAGCAATGGAACACTCCCTTGGTGCCCTGCTAGCACAAAATAACGATGCAGGCCACGAGCAGGCCATATATTATCTCAGTCGGATGATGATCGAGCCAGAACATCGATACACCGCCGTAGAGAAGGAGTGTCTCGCCCTGGTATTCGCTATTCAAAAGATGCGGCACTATGTCACAGGACAAACCATACATGTGATCTCGCGAGTCAACCCCCTCAGAGTCCTCATGACTAAACCAGGGGCCCTCAGCTCTCGCCTCGCCACATGGGCAATATTACTGTCCCCCTATCATATGATCTTCGTCCCGCAAAAGGCTGTTAAGGGTCAAGCCCTAGCAGACTTTTTGGCAGCCCATCCAGGATCGGAGTCATCCAGAATCTATGAAGAGATCCCAGACGAGGTTGCCGATTCGAATACAGCCACCCACGATAACATATGGCGAATGTTCTTCGATGGCGCCTCAAGGACCGGACCCAAGGGAAACATCGTCGTCGGGGTCGGAGTGGTATTAATTTCTCCTACTGGGCTGGTGATCAATCGCGCCTACTCCCTCACGGAACCCTGCTCCAACAATGTGGCCGAATATAACGCTCTGGTCATTGGCCTCCAACTTGCAAAAGAGCTGGGGGTAGAATACCTTGAAGCATACGGCGACTCCCAACTAATCGTCAATCAGATCAGGGGCTTATACGAGGTTCGCCATGAAGACATGATCCTCTACCATCAAATTGCGATCAACATTATCTCATCATTCGAGGGATTCTTCATCGAGCACGTCCCCAGACTCCAAAATATTGAAGCTGATGCCCTAGCAGGCCTGGCTGCTTCCCTAGCAGTGCCAAACCACTCTCATCATTCGGTCGATGTAATCGGCCATGAGCTGGTCTGCCCCAAGAACAACGTTTAAGCCATGGCGAGTTATTCTGCTAAGATGATCGACGAAGCGCCAGACTGGAGACAACCATTCATAGACTTCGTGGTCTACGACATCCTGCCCGAGAACCCGAAGGAGGCTACTTCTATCAGACGGCGTTCTCTCAGGTTCTTCTACGATATAGAGACGAAAATGCTGTATCGCCGCTCCTACGACGGATTACTACTTCGGTGCTTGTCAAACGCAGAAGCCAAAGAAGCCATACGAGAGGCTCATTACGGTGTCTGTGGGGCCCATCAACCTGGCCCTAAGCTGTAAGACCGCCTTCGCCGGATGGGCTACTACTGGCCCACGATGGTGGCTGATGCAATAGATTATGCCCAAAAATGCAAGGCCTGTCAAGTCCACGCAGACTTCATTCACCAACCATCCAAATTTCTACATCCAACAGTAGCGTCCTGGCCATTCGAAGCATGGGGAATGGATATCATTGGTCCAATCACCCCACCTTCCTCCCGAGGATATCGCTTCATACTTGCGATCACTGATTATTTCTCCAAATGGGCGGAAGCTGTCCCACTCGCAGAAGTTAAAACTTTAAACGTGATCAGCTTCCTTAAGCATCATGTTATCTACCGCTTCGGACTACCATGAAGAATTATCCATGATAATGGTCCACAGTTTATAAGCCATGCATTCTACCGATTCTGCGATAAGCACCGCATTCAGAATATCGCTTCGACACCATACAACCCGGCAGCAAACGGGTTGGCAGAGGCATTCAACAAAACAATCATCAAGCTCCTCAAGAAGTTCGTCTCCTCCAACAAACGCGACTGGAACGAGAAGCTCGGCGAGTGCTTATGGGCTTATCGCACCACGGTTCGAACAGCCACCGAGAATACACCATTCTCTCTGGTGTACGAGAGCGAGGCAGTCCTCCCTTTGGAGACTCAGATCCTCTCACTCCGCGTCGCCCTCACTTATCAATTGACGACGGATGATAACTACCAACGACGACTACAAGAGTTGGAGGCTTTAGATGAAAAGCGCCTCCTAGCTCAGCAAAGGATCGAGCTATACCAAGCACGCATCTCAGGAGCCTTCAACAAAAGAGTTAAAATCAGAATATTCTAAGTGGGTGATCTTGTTCTGGCAGTCCGAAGGCCGATGGTCATGACTCACAAGACCACCGGTAAGTTCCAGCCAAAATGGGAAGGTCCATTTGTCATCGAGACCGTGTTCTCCAACGGTGCCTACCGCCTCGCTAAGCAGAACGGAGATTTGCTCATGTTGCCCGTCAACGGCAAGTTCCTGAAGAAATACTATGTTTGAACATCATTCTCCAGATTATCGAGTCATGTACCCCTTTAGTACCACTGAACTCTCATCCATCATTCTCCAGATTATCAAGTCATGTACCCCTTTAGTACTACTGAACTCTCATCCACCCTATTTCAGATTATCGAGCCATGCACCCGCTGGTGCCGCTGAACTCCCACTCCCTCAATAGTCCAAATTACCAAGTTATGTACCAGCTGGTGCCTCTGAACTTATATTCCGGTCACTCTTTCAGATAGTAAGTCAAGTATGATTATACCTCTAAACTTTCTTCCTGGCAGAGATCCTTCCTCAGGATTCACTACCCGTACTCCCAGTGCACAAAAAGGGTAGTCGATCCACCAATTTCCGAAACGACCATGTCCTCATTACCTCAGAGTCGTCTTCACTTCCACCAAAAACAAACCGCCCCCTCACATAGAACTTCCACGTTCTCCTACCTCTGAGTCGTTCTATGTACCCAATCTTCATTGAGCCCACTCCTGCCATGTCCTCACTACCTCTGAGTGGGAAGGCTCCGTCGAAGAAATCGTCATATTTGCCATGTCCACATTACCTCTGAGCAAGTATGTCGGTCCTCTTTTAACCTATTATTTGTACCCACAACCGGAGTACGACAAGGATAATAGGTCCACAAATGTCCTCTGTTGACCACAAATGTCCTCTGTTGACCACAAATGTCCTCTGTTGACCACAAATATCCTCTGTTGACCACAAATAGCTTCCGTAAAGTCTCTCCTGCCATGTTCTCATTACCGCTGAGCAGGAAGATTTCACGATACAACCTTCATGTTTGCCATGTCATCATAACCTCTGAACAAATGTGATCGGTTCCCTTTCACCCCATTATCCGCATCCTAAACTAGGGTACGCCAAGGGTAATAGGTACACAAATATTCATTCGCTAAGCTTCTTAGCATAAACCCACCATCTTACCATGCCCCGGGAGCCCAGCTGCTCTACGGCATTCCTTCCCCCAGTACCGAGAACATCCATGACCACTTTGCCGTGGCTGTTCCGGACATCCTATCTAAACTGTTATCCGTACCTAAAACCAAGGTACACCTAGGATAACAGGTCCACAAATAAATCCCCCAACAAGTCCAAATTCCATAAACACCCAAGTGCAAGAAAGAAAAGATGAGTTGAAACATGCTCATTTATTCAAAAATCAAAGGGCTACATCAGCAGGGATCACACCCCCTTACAAAAATGAAAAAGAAAAAAAAAAGAGAGAAAGAGAGAAGAAGAAGAAGATAGAAAGCCGATTACTGCTCTGGAACACATAACACCGTAAGACGGTCCTTTATCAAGGCAACCGACCGCTCAAGCTTCTGTCTGGCTCGGCGCTCCGCTTCCTGATTCAACACCGCCGCATCCTCCAGATGAGCATGGGCTCGCCAGTTGTCCTCAAACTTCTTGAAGGCCCGCTCCAGGTTGACAGAGGATCGGGAAATCCTCTCGGCCTCTCGAGCAATCAACTCTTGTTCTACACGAGCAGCCTCCCGCTCTGACTCTAAGAAGACCAACTCCTTCTGGAGTGCGAGAATCCGCTCCTTCGTATCAGCTACTCTACGAGAGGCAGATTCTTCTCGGGCTCTACAAGCCTGACTCCGACGACCTAGTCGGTCATAAGAGACGGAGAACTTGTCAAGGTCCTCCTGCACAGCCGGTCCGGCAGTTTCCCGAGCGAGCTTAATCCTGTCCCTAGCAGCGACCAGGAAGCTCCGCTCCCGATCAGTCGCGGCGGGCAAGCCGGCCTGCCGCACTGCCAGCAGTTGGGTCACAAGCTGATCAGCCTCTGTCAACTTAGGCTCCAGGAGCGCTGCTAACCCCAGTCCGCCAGGAAGACCCTTCAGAGTGTCAATTTGGCCCCGAGCTCCCCGTAGAGACAGAGAAAAAGGGACCCCCCGTTCCACGGCAGCGTTTACACCCCTCCCTAAGTGGCGATAGAAGCTGTCGACCACATCCTGCGTCACCTCGTTCAGAGCCTCCGAGGAAACCGGTGTCAACGGGAGTGTGGCTGGTAGCACGGAAGAAGATGCGACAGAATCTGCCGCTCCTGCCACAAGAGAAACCAACTCCGCACGGAAGGACGCTTGAACATCGGTCAATTCCTCTTCAGCGGCCCGCAGAATTTGGATGCTCGGCAGGGTCGAGAAGTCAATCTCCGGAGCCGTATAAGCAGCCGAAGATGAGGCCGGGGCCAGCACCAACTCCATCCCCATCTGCCCAGAGCTGGCAAAATGTCCCTCAACATGCGATGACGAAGGGGAGGAAACGCTCCTTTCCCCCTGATCACGGTAGACCGGACCTTCCCCAAGAACATCAGCGACAGGAGATAAAGGGTCAGGACCTGCACGGCCAAGGCAACCATGAATCGACTTGACCCGAAGGATATGCTGATAGGGCAAATAAGCCCCCTCGGTGGTCAATATGTGGCTCAGCTTACCAATGGAGGAATATGGAGGCTGAGGTTCGCCTACAGCCATCACAACCTCTTCACCAACAGCCTCCGAGTCAGGAATAAAAGACTCATCCGCCCTTGCATCCTCGGGAGGGGATGCACCGAGGTTGGCGTCATCTCGCTGAAGTCCGGAAATCTCGGAGACGGGCCCAAGGAAACTTTCGTCACCCCGGGCTGGGGCCTCAGTAGCTTGGGAGTCCTTAGCCGCCGCTGAGAGAGCCCCCGCAGAGAGGACCGCGGCACACATGTCGCTAATCAAAGCGGCAAGGGCCGGATCAACTACTGAGGCAGCAGATGGTTCAGGAGAGCCTGGTTCGTCAGACGCCTGCAAAGAAAAATGATCAAGTCATATCCCCAAAAGAAAATAAAGCTACAACAAAGATATAACTCCGACTTGGACTTACCTCCGGAACATCGTCTACACCCTCACCCTTCTCCGTAATAAGCAGCCTACGGGGACCGACAGCCGCTCTCTTTACAGAAAAAGTTACCTCTCCACCAGTAGGCTCATGCCTGCCTCGCTTACGCGAAGGACCAGGCATGGCGGGCGATAGATCTACCCGTACCTCCCCCGACGCAGACGGTAACGGGCCCACTGCTTCGTCAAATACGGCCGACGGTTGTTCCGTCGCAATCTCAGCCGCCATAACGGGAGGCTGACCCGCCATTATCCCATCACCCGAAGAAAATGAGTCTTCACCGTCCCGCTCAGTATCTTCCTCAATTGTGTCGAAGGATTCGAAATCGGGCGAAGGAACCCTATTCGTCCTTTTCTTCTTTGCTCTCGACGTCATAGCCTTCTCCGCTAGGCGAGTGTCCACAATGAAGCTAGTCCTCAAGTCAAAATCGAGGGAAGGAGGATTCGCCGTGACATGATACAGGGCTGCCATATACAGGATTTCATCCATCACATTTGCGGCAGGGACCAAGAAGCTAGTCCGAGTATGACAGGTGTCATAGTAGCTCCATGCTCTGATACCATCAAGAATGCTGCCTTCAAATCCCAGGTGAGAACTGGGGCGCCCGAGGAATAGCTGACTATACCCAAATTGACGGGCAAACCTACTAGGCAAGTAGGGCTCCAAATACACAGTGGTGCGATTCCGGTAAACTAGATGCGCCGGGCGAATGTTGCGCAGCCAGAAACGCATCTTTTCAGGCAAAAAATGAGGAGGTCCGACCCCATCAACATGAACACTCCTCACCTCTTGATCAGTGAAACGAGGAACGGATACGAAGAAATTGTACCCATCCACCCTCGCCAGCATCCTCCGACACGCCGGCATGGTACTACATTCCCAAGGCTGGTGGTGATACTTGAAAAGAAACGCGTCATCACCTGTAACGCCATCTCCCGTCCCGGGTCTCATCAAGGATTGATAATACAGTAATAGCCATCCCAGCAAGTAATGGAAAGGTAATTTTACACGTTCAAAATCCATTGCCACGTCACGAACAATGACCTTGGACGAGAAGACGCGAAGACCATGTTGAATACTGCACACCATGGCAGAAAGGAGGGCCAGCCTGACCCCAAAGGCCAACTTCACGGCAGGAAGAATGAAGTGGCGACTGATCCTCTTAATAGAGCTTGCCCCTCCTGAGACCACGCAATTGCGCAGCCACACCATTAAAAATCCGGCCAAGAGTGCCTTCTCTGACAACCGCCGAGTACCATAACGAAAGTAGCTAAAGGAGTCAATCTGGCTCCCGAACCTGTCACTTTGAGACTTCGACCTCCTGGCAGTCGACATCAAGACCTCCACTTCTTTAGGAGTTAAACGATCTCGGGAAGTAACCCGGCCAGCCGCGCTAAATTTGAAAAGGTATGCAACCCAAGATTTAGTATAGGGAGAGTCCCCCTCCGAGCTATCATTTTTCTGGATAGTCGTCCGGTGACAGGTGCTATAATGGCATAATAATTCTTGATACACGGTGACGAAACCGGGGAATCGCTGATCCAAATCTTGGAGCTCCTCATTCGTCGACGTATACACTTCGAAGGGTTCATCCCCCCAGGGGAGCTTGGAGACAGCATACATCTCGTGAAGAGCGAGCCCTAATTCTCCAACAGGGGTAAAAAAGGTCCCCGTTCGATGATTGTACATCTCCAAAAGGGCCATAAACAGTGGCTTATTAACGGGCAACCCGTGGCTGGTACCCCGTATAGCTTCATAAAGGTTGACTCCCCGCAAAAACTCTTCATACTTTCACAGGATCCATGAGGACAGATTAGCCCATGGAGGAATGGGGTGTACCCAGCTCGGCAGGACCAACCTACCAATAGGATAGGACCCTTTGCGAGCAAGCTGGCTCAGGAAGGTATCAGCCTGGAAGAATGAAAAGTTAGGACCAGGGGTGTTGATAAAGGTACCTGGAACTAACCCTATCACGGACCGACTGGCCGGATCTTTGACTGCACGCACTGACCCAGTGGCTCTATTATAACGGATATTACCAACAAACATCCCCGCTCTGGTTGGAGTGAGGGTGTCCGACATCTGCCTATCCAGAACGATCATATTGAACCACTCAAAAGGGAAATGGTGCTTCATAATAGGGATGTGAATCGGCATCCCGTCCAGGTCAAAATCTCAACTCTCTGAAACATCCAACACTCGGGAGTTTTCTACAACCAACGCATCCCCAAAGAGGAAGACCGATTTTAGATACTTTCCGTCAGACTACCCAGAGCTTATCATATCAACTAGAAATAGAAAGGATTGAACCCTGATAGCATTTAGTCGCTCCAAAGGTTCATCAACAAGTAGCTGTTCGGACACTTGACGAACTAAGTCATCCCGATAAACGCTCGAGGCAAACTGACGCGAGCCTACCATAAGTTCCCCAGCAGGATTCACGGGCAGGGTCACTGAAGAAAGGCAAAAGAAACAAGGTCAAAATGATAGCTGAAACGACAAAAACACATGATGCTTATGCGGCTCAGCATAGGTGCGGCTCGGTTTATACAGGTCAGTTCAAATGAGTCTATGCGGCTCAGTTTGAAAGAGCCCATGCGGTCCAGTACGAATAAACTCATGCGGTGCCGTTCGAAAGGAACTCATGCGACTCAGTACGGGGGAACTTATGTGGTCCGAAAGGAGTATGTTCGGCTCGAAAACGTTTATGCGGCCCTGCAAGGATGAGCTTATGCAGTCCAGCGAGGATGAGCTTATGCGGCCCTGTTAAAGAAGTAGTTACGCAACCACTTCCATGCGGCTCAAACCTGGGTCATACCCCATGCGGCCCAGGCATGAGTCGGACACACAGTGTGCTTTGGAATATACGCTCGCGTATAAAATATGCGGCGTAGCCATGGCAGTTCATATTAAGGGACCCTTACCAGCGATAGGCGGGTGGACGTCGGGGTAAAAAGCGGGTACGTCAGTCAACGGAGGAGCCGCCATGTTCGCCGCCGCAGTCGATGAAGACGCGGCTTTCTTGCCCTTCGCTGCCGCAGAAGATAAGGTAGCCTTCGATGCTGCAGCCTTCTTGGAAGCCATTGTCGGTTGCTAAAGGAAGAAGACGAAGAGCAAAGACGGCAAATAGAGAATCAGAGCAAAGAGAGAAGGTAAAGAAAAGCCCCAAGAGGCTTAAAGACTCCTATTTATAGGCAAAAGAGACCCACGAAATGAACAGACGTCTCGGAGTATGCCTCGGATTACGCGCCGCCCCCAAAGAATAAAGGCAAAACGCTTCGGTCAAGGCAAAACCGACTCTTGGGATCCTCCCCCAAAAGGCAGCGTTAAATCAAATCAAAGGCACTTAATGAAGATTTGTACACGTGTTCAAGACACGTGGCAACAAGTTTATGCGGCCAGATGAATTTATGCGGCTAAGGCACTTATGCGGCTAGGAAGCTCAGGCAGACAGAAAAATCCTATGCGGCATGAACGGGGCCATGCTTCTTGTTCAAAGTATTCCAATTTTTACAAAATTGAAAACTTTGAAGGGGGTCCTGTAGAAGCATGGAAAAAATTAGAATAATGATCCATGCGGCTCTGAGTAAGAAGCTTATACGGCTCACACAGGAGCGGCCCTATGCGGTTCAAAGAAGACTCTCAATCGCATGCGGCTCGGAAGCGTATGCGGTTCAGCAAGGCATAGGCGGCTCGATGGACGCCATGTGTGATCTTTCCCTACAGCTGGTCGTTTGAGTAGAGGCCTCATTTATTGCTCCAGCACGATTCACTGTGGCGGCCCTGACATAAAGTTTCATAATGGCCTTGCCATAATGACTGACTCCTCGGGAAAAGAAGAAAATCTTTGACCAAATCCGTCAGAAGTCCCAGATTGCCACGTGGCAATCAGTCATATGCGGCTTCCTGAGAACCCGTTCCATGCGGTTCGATACAACGCTAGCTCATGCGGCTCCCTGGAAACACATTCCCTGCGGCCCAATACAATGCCAGCTCATGCGGCTCATAAAGATTACACATATGCAGCTCGATGAAGCATCGTCCTATGCGGCTTACAAAGAGTATCTCTCTGCGGTTCGAGGATCGTCAATCCTATGCGGCTCTGACAGGACTCACAGTTAAGACACGTGGCATGGGATCAATAAGAGATTTAACCGAATCTCAATAAATATATTTGACATCATCGTCATAATTACTGAGATCAGGGCATATCATTTATCATCAAGCTAATGGGACACGTGGTGAGCAATCAGACATTGGCATAATCAATCACGAGGATTTAAAGTAGCTAGCATTAATTGCTCATGAGATATGATGCTATCCGCATTAATGGCCGAGATTCACTATAATCAGGATCAAGGGTTCAGATAGAATGAAGGAGCGCCGACATTTCAAACAGATAATCATTAGCAAACCCTAATGATCACTCCCCTACTCTTATAAATAGCTAGCATCATTCCCTTGAGAAAAAAAAAGAGAGAGGAGAGGTCGGCAACAAAAGAATAAAAAAAAATAAGAAAAGAGAGATCTACACAGAGAGAGCTCCCCCTTTCTTCTTGATAATTACAGAAAGAGAGAAGCCAGGAGAGCAATCCGAGGAGAGCAAGAAGAGCGTTTCTTCATCAACGTCGAGCAGATCTTCTCCGAGCCAAGGCTACATACTGATCGTCCAAGGAGTAAGACAGAGCGGCTGTCGCTTTCCCGAGCCTCTATCGTCACCCCCCAGAATCAAAAATAAATAATCGTACTTAGTCTGCTGTACCTAGGTTTTCGTCCCTAGGCTTTCTTTGTACGAGCGAGTTTGTATTGTGAGTCTAAGTTCAGTCCTCCGATAATTGTTCTGTTCTTTTACAATCAATGGCAAACAATGTATATTCTCCATTCACACACACACACAACCTGAGAATGGGCTGATCAAGTTGTAGGCATGGGGAGTTATTGTTCTGATATTTCAAACTAGGTTGGGGTTAGAATCGACTAAGATGTACATAGGTATCCTGAGATACACTGTTAACTGCCAATGAACCCTGGAAATTCTTGAGAATGAGATTCCTATTACATTACACTGAATTTCCTATTTATTGTACTGCATTTTCCTGTATCACCCACAGCCCTTGCATGATAACTGAAACACCACATCTTATTGTTCCTGTCAACCACAAGGCACATTTGAAATCTGTCACACACAAGCTAAATTCGAAATTGAGATTGGTTCATTGAACTGTAAAATCAATTCACTGTTTGTATATTAGAAACTGAGAATAGATTTCCTTTCCTTTAAAACAGAAACTTGAATGTTAATTCCTATACATTGTATTGATTTATGGGGGTTGATGATTCGAATTTTGATTTAGGATTTAGATGGGGATTTGAATTGGTGTTTGAGTTGATGAAATGTTAAACTGTCAATGTAAATCTATGTTTCACTCCCTGTTTTCAGGTTGTACACTATTCCTATTTCTATGTGATACTACACCATGTACACTCTCATACCCGCTTGACACTCTCACACACACACATGCTCACATGAACACACACACACAAGAATACATGTTTTCTGATACACTGTATCCCTGAAACCCTGAGCTTTCTCTTCACATGCCATTGTTTTCAATGATAAATTCATATGCATTAGTTTTGATTTGAATGGATGTTGATATGCTGATTTCCTTTTGAGCTTTGAATTAGAATGTTCCTATAAACTGGATTTGGCTCCTATTGTTAACTGGAACTTCATTTTGATCCCAGGATACACTCACTCACTGTTCCATTCCAATAACTCACTGATATCAGGATCATCTACACACTGTTTCTTCTATCACTTTGGTTTCCTGGGATTTGTATCCAAGGGTTCCTGATGACACTATCATTGGGGCTAAACCTGAGAATGACTTCCACACACAACCCCCCCTGTACTGCCTATATTGCTGTCCTGAGTTCAGGATGTTGTATCCTCACATTTCACATCCTGAACAGCATGTTCCTGCTGCCAACATGGCCCCCTGTGCACACACAAATGACACATTGACACTCATTGTTTTCTCATTCTCTGTATACCACACACAAGTTTCCCCACTATTTTATTATACACACTGTATTCCTTTTTCAGTCTTTAGCTCACTGATTCCTTCCCGTTTACAAATGTTAGTATATTCCAGAATCACATTATTAGTTAGCTCACTAATTCATGTAGCCTTCACTGTACACAGGTTCCACTATCACTCACCCTATCACCCACATGTACACAATCACATTTCCTTTCCTTGATTCCTATGTATGTATATATATGATATGTGAGATGTTTATTAGATATATAACTATATATTGGTTGTATAGATATATGTTATATATAATTGTATGGTTGTATATAGAGTATAGACTATATGTGATATTTGATAGCCTATAAGGTTGTATATATAGGGTTTTGTTATAGGTTACCTATAGGCTATATGCCATATGCTAGCAAGTGTAGATGTAGTATATATTCATGCTATACAGGTATACATGGATATTGGTTAGCCTAGAATTGTTAAACTTAGACTTTGTTAGACCTAGTAGAGTCTAGATTAGTCTTGTACAGTCTTGTTAGACTTGGAATAGGCTAGTTTAGCCTAGGTTAGACTAGTATAGACTTGATTAGCCTAGATTAGTCTTGCTTAACCTAGTTTGACTTCTAGGGTTGACCATAGTTGACCAAGAGTTGACTTTGGCCTAGATTGACCTAGAATCATGTAGAATGCATATTAGGACTTCATTATATTATTTTAGACTTGTTGTGACTTGTGCTATTCTGATTAGGAGCCAGACACCTCTCCTCGGACAGTACATTTACTTCAGACACACAGATACAGGCGAGTACATTCTCTGATCATTTTATATCCTGCTTAGAATTATTTCCTGCAGTAGATAACTTTACATGTACTGTTACGTTGGTCACACGGATTAGTACTATACGGATCCTTTCTTGAGATGTTATCCTTAGGGAGCATCGGGTACTCTACGTTCTGTGCGTTTCACTTACATAGCGTACCATATGCTTCTTTGGTTCTTTGATTACTTGTGACATATACCCTTATGATCACAGAGTCTCCTAGAATCTCTTATCCTATTTACTGGGTATCCTAGAATCTCCTAGAATTTCCATTTTTGGGACTACTATGTACCACCCTTCGGGAGTTATTACATAGAATTATAACATAACCTGTTTGGATCCTTGCATACTGATTGGGGTACGGAAGAGTAGAAGTAGACATGTGAATAATACCCAAGTAGTATCTTATCAGAATCTCTTCCATAGTGTCTTATCAGAATCTCCTATGCCATTTACATTTCTATATTGTACTCTGACTCACTAGCCACATGTTAGTTCTTTATTTATAGTAGATATTCCTATTACCATTTTCTCTCTCTGTTTACATATTGCACTTCTTTTAGTACTTGTATCTTACTTTACTGCATGATTATATCTTCTAACCTACTATGAACAGTTGAGATGTACTGTACTCGCTCCTGTCCTGACTGGACCTGTTGAAAATATTACAGAGGACGAGGAGGAGGCCTGGGAGGATGCCTTCCACAGGACAGCTCTAGCTGAGGACATCACCCCACTGCCTAGAATAGTTTAGTTAGGCCTTATCTTATTTTCTTGTTGTCTTGAGACTGTTTAGCTAGATTTTACTTCTGTTCAGGGATGTTGAGTTGTGTATATTCTTTCTTATTCAGTAGCTGAGATATGTACTCTGGATATTTGCGGGGATTATCTTAGACTACTTTTCATCTATTTATTTCCTTGAGTTCCATTTCATATCATGCTATCTCTTTCTTACTTGTGATTGAGTTTTACTGCTATGTCACCCCCATTCGGGGAGTATAAACTGTTTAGAGATATACTGCTAGAGGATTGTTGACCTAGGACAGCGTTCTACCGCAGACACTGCAGCGTAGGCTGGGCGTTGTTACGTTCTCGTACCCTCACAGTGGGTGCGGGTCGTGACAGCTAGTAAGAATCGGTGGTTGACTGACGATGAGTATGATGCCGCGCACCGATATGTATTGTTAATTTGTGACATACAAGAAGTGAGAGATTTGGAGAAGTAAGTGACTATACCTCATTATAATCTCTAATTTGGTGAAGTAAGTGACTACACTTATTTTTATTCTCTCTAACAGTGTATTTAGAGATGAAGTCAAAATAAGGACACCCGATATTACCGATGAGGGACTTAATAGAGAGGTTGAATGTACCTTTCCGACCTGGTTTCAAAAATATGTAAGTAACTGAGATAATATGTTATGCGGCTACCATTAAAATATATGCAAGTAAAATATTTAAATTATCATTATTTGTTTACAGGTTTTATTGTCTGAAACAACACTCACAAATGAGAGCATTCGTTATTTGGCATTGGGACCGAAGAAGCATGCGAAGACTTAGCCAGGCTATGTCGTTAATGGCTTCAAGTTTAGGGCAACTCAGCATGCTATAAATGCTGAATTTGTCAATGACAACTTCAGTACTAAGGATTCTGGTGTTTGCATAAGAGGCACCATCTATGACGACGAGCCTAACTTTGACTATTATGGAGTGCTTCGGGATATTGTAGATTTACAATATAGTGCCCCATATGATATGTATATTGTGATGTTCAAATGTGAGTGGTTTGATACGACACCAAATATCGGTTGTGTATATTGTGATGTTCAAATGTGATTGGTTTGATAAGACACCAAATATCGGTTGGAGAATCGATAAACAATTTGGATTCATCGATATAAATCATCGCAGGAGGTATAGAGGGTCTGACATGTTTGCGATAGCAAGTCAGGCTGTTCAAGTCTACTATACAAGCTACCCAACGCATCGTAGAGATCGATTTGACTGGTGGGCAGTATGCAAGATTAAATCTAGAAATACATTCAATGTTGGAGACCCAGCATACTAAGAGGACGAGATCGAAAAGCCCTAATACTTGGGACAACAGTCGGATACCATGGATGTTGAATTAGAGGTTGATATACCTCATGCTGAGGAAAATAGAAGAAAGGAAGAGGTTGATATACAAGACTTAGATGTCAACCAGGGGAGAAAGAGGCGTCTTGTCCCAAGTATTAAGACTGGAAAAGAAGAAGAAGAAGAAGAAGAAGAAGAAGAAGAAGAACTTGACGTGGATGAGGATACAGATGAAGTCGACGATGAGGATGGGGATGAGAATGAAGACGAGGACGAGGACGATGACGATGATTAAATATCGATATATTTCAGTTCATATTTTTGTCGAGACCGAGGCCGCTGACGAGGACGATTCAGTTTCAATTAAACTTTTGTGTTCTTCTTTCAGTTCATATTTTTGTCGTTCGATCATCTACTTATTGTATGATTTTCTTTTTGCAGATGGCACTCCTAGTCCTACTCCTCTGGCCGGCACTCGTCGCCCTACTGCTGGTATATATATTTTAGTTTAGTTTTATATTCATTTATACTTTTATATTATTAATTATTTTTATGTGTTCTATTTACAGGGCATGGTTGCGAGCACTCATGCTGGTGGTGCTGGCCATGGTCGTGGTAGTGATGGTGGTGGTGGTGGTGGTGGTCGTGGGCGTGGGCGTGGTGGTAGCGGTCGTGGTCGCCAGACGTCTTCCCTGGATGTGACCTCCGATCCCGACCTGGAGAGCCCGGGCACACACTCTTTCCGCCGTCAATCTTCGTCGAGGCCTGCAACTCTATCCGTTAGCAGATCCGCTCCTCCATCTGCTGGCGGATCCGTTCCGCCACCGGATGCACCAGCGGATGCATTAGCAGATGCAGCAGCGGACCCAGCAGTTACTGTACGATGGGCCCCGGAGTACCCCTGGATTCAGTTTTATTCTGTTACCGGGGAGTACATACGCGGACCCTCGGATCCTCCGATGCCACCAGAGAGGCCGACAAGCGAGTTCCGACGAGAGATATGGCCCGCAGGTGAATCATAAGTAAATTTAAATTAATTTATTAAATTTGTTTCATTTATTCAAGTCAATAATCCAGTCGTTGCTTCTTTATATATTTTCCCGTGGGATGTTGCTCGGAATCTAGGGTGCATTATCCGAGAAAACTACCATGGCCCCTACCTCAAATTTTTTCAGGTGCCTCAGGACAGGTGGTACGTCTGGCTCGACGAGATAAGGGTATATATCTTAGGGTTAATTATTAATTATTCTTTAATTCATTAATTTTTTTAATTACGTGGTATTTAAATTTGTGTGTCAGAGGACGTTCTGGTGGCCCCTCCATCGCGAGGAGGCGATCCACAGGACCTACAAAGACGCCGCCGAAAAGAAAATACGGGATACGGTGTATGACCTTCGTATGGCGCATACGAAGAAGGACTGGATCCGGGCGGAGTACTATGAGGAGATGTTGGAGAAGATGAATACTCCTCGATACAAGGAAAAATCAGTAAAAGCCAAGGCGAATAGACAGGCCGCGGGTCTGCATACGGGGGGATCAAGGCCCCACGCACGGACGCGTGCAGATTTGGTGAGATACCGCAAATTCATTCTACTATTTAATTCGGTACTATTAATATATGAAGTTAATTAAATTCTACGTATGCAGGCCCAACAGGCAGTGAAGGAGAGAAGAGAGGCGGAGGCGGTCACCGCTCATGACGTATTCGTGCATGCGCACAAGAGGCGGAAGGACGGGAGCTTCGTCGACGTGAGGGCCCAGGAGACTGATGTAAGTACTTACGTTCATGATTATAACTATAACTTAGGGAAACATATGATTATAACTATAACTTAATTAGGTAAACTTAGGATTAAAACTATAACTTAGGGAAACATAGGATTTAGATTATAACATAGAAAAACTTATAGTATAAACACATTCATTGGATAGGCTACGTATCGTGAGGCACTCCTTCGGATTAAGCCCCCTACCGAGGATGTCGGCGAAAAGAGGCCCACCCAGACGCCCTCTTTTATGGTCGCTCGCTACGATGACATGTTCATAGAATCCGCCGACGGCTTTAGGAAAGGGCACCTGTACGGCTTAGGTTCCGTGGCAAATTTTTTGCTGACGTCGACTCCGAGATATCCACCGCCTCCTCCCGTGCCCCCCGCATACGATGTGAGGACGCAGCTTGCGACTCTCACCACGGCGGTGTCGGATTTGCGATCGATAGTGCTGGGGCACTATCTGTATCCTTCTTCTGCTCCCGATCCGTCTGCTCCTGGTCCGTCTGCTACCGCTCCGTCTACTGCTGCTGCCGGTACTTCGGATCGACCATGTCCTTCTTGTTCCGGATGGTTATCTTTTGACCGCTCTTCGAGGTCCATCTGGTACCGGATGCTACTATCGTGGCGCTCCTTGACATGATGTCGCCAAAGCAGCTACGCTCGCTTCCAGACCACGTCTTGTGCCAAGTGTCGCCACATATGGTGGAGGATTATATACGCAGAGCGGATGCGGCGGAGAGAGCACGAGACGATCCATCTCCTCCTTCTCAGTGGTTTTATTTATGTTTTTGGACATTTATACATTTGGATGTGTATATTTTGGATATTTTATTTATGTTGTGATATATTGGATGTTTGGAGATATTGTGTTGGCATTATGGACATTTGTTGGATATATTGGATGTCGGATATGTTATATTTGTGTATGGTGGATGCTGAATATGTTATATTACAGGGAATAGTCTCTTTCCTGAATTTTTTTTCAAAAATATTTCAGTTAGAGAAGGATTACCGACGGCGTACCGACGGATGTTTGTAGATAGAGACGGTTTGACGACGGACTACCAACGGACGTTTGCAGATAGCGACGACTTCCCGACGGATTATCCGTCGGACTGTTTCTGGAAAAAGTTAGCGACGAAATGGCGACGGAATTTCCGTCGCTCATGTTTTGGAAATATGAAAGATATCAAGAAGCATGGCGACGGATTACCTGTCGCCAAATGGCCGCTAATTCGACGAGGAGGTATATTTAGCGACGGCCTCGCGGCAGCTTAGTGATGAACTTTCTGTCGCTAATTGTATGAATATAAAATAGCGACATTCAAGCGACGGAATGGCGACGGATTTCCCGTCGATCATGTTCTGGAAATATGGAAGATTTCCAGAAGGGCAGCGACAGATTATCCGTCGCCAAGTAGCCGATAATCTGACGAGGTAGTGTATTTTGGCGACTGCTTCACGTCAGCTTAGCGACAAACTATCCGTCGCTAATTGTACGAATATCAAATAGCGATCATGTTTTGGAAATATGGAAGATTTCCAGAAGAGTGGCGACGTATTATCCGTCGCCGATGCGTCACTAATCCGTTGACGTTAGCGACGCCTTAGCAACGGATATTGCATATCAGAAACCCTCTGATACGCGGTTAGTGATGAGTTAGCAACTTATTGTCCGTCGCTATTTGTATGAATATTTTAAAATTTTAACCTGTCGATGTTGACGGGAAACCGTCGGCATACCTGCTAAATGTTTTTATTTTGCCAACGGAAATCCGTCGCTAATTAGTCGAAGAGTGGCGGACTAGCGACGAACTAGTTTTAGCGACGAGGTTATTCCCGACGGATTTTTTCAGCCCGTATCCATCGAAAATCCGTCGGTAATGGGAATTACCGACGAATTTCTGATGGATATGGCCGTCGCTAAATCGTTATATTTTAGTAGTGTGGATCCTAACAGTGAATTCCGCGATGAAGGTGACACAGAAAAGAGTCTGTTGTTTCTATAGGTTCTATGACCTTTTCGAGATTGTTGTCGAGGGGAGTTAAAGTTGCTCTTACAATGAAAGAGATTGAAGGAAGGAGAAACTAGAGTTTGGAGAAAGTATATAGAGGTCGGCTGATTTCTTATGGCAATATGGAGGGGGTCGGTTAATTGGGTGCTCCCTACTTTATATACAAGGGCAATAAACAACTATTCAAATAATAGAAGGTAAGGAGAGTGTTTTAAACTTGATTTGAATACTCTAGTTGCAAATATCTTCTTGCAACATAATGATTTGCATAAGCCACATTTCTAATAATTGAACTAATAAAGTAATTACAAAATAATTTATTTAGGAATTACAAAAAAGATTTAAGGGTTTACAAATCTACCCTCCTTAGAAAATTTTGTCCTCAAAATTTAAAGAATGATGCAAGAAGGAGAAATATCTAATGGTTCAAAAAGATAGCGATATCATTCGAGCGTCACATCTTCTCTCATAGATAGTTATAATTTATCCATCATAATCCTTCCTATGGTCACAACCCCAATTTATTCATGATATAAGAATGTCCTCTCTAAAATCATACAAATATATAATTTCATTTAAAAAAGTTATTTATCGGTTATCAAACATGCATGGTGATGATCTCTACCTATCATGATATTACAGTTCCTACTAAGGGTTTATTACCAACTACACTCTAGCATGATAAATTATAAATGCGGACTATAAGGTACTAAGGAATCAAAAAGATCAAATAGGTGGAAAAGAAGGAAATAAAACATGCTAACCCGTCACCTGTAGCATCGGTCCCGACCGTTATGGCAAAGCCCATGCTGGGGTACACTAGGTGGCCTAACTGGAGCCCACTGATTTGCTGCTTCACCGATGGGAGTTGCAGTAGGACAATCTAGCATTTGGTGCTCAGTTGATCTATAAAACATACATAACTTAAGCCTTCTTCTGCAAACATGTCATATATGTCCGGACCACTTACAATAGGCATAAGAGGGTGCTTGGTACATCTGCCTCTATGGCTACTATTGAACTGGAGTTGTGGCTGGTGGATGGTACTCCTGCTGGGGCTATAAAACTTTCTGCTAAATTTGTATCGCTTCATCGATCCTGAGCTACCAACACATCCAGCTGAATCATAGGCCCTTTTGGGTCTAAAGTATAGATCTACCTCTATTCTCTAAGCCTTCGCTACGATTTCTACAAATATTATGGTACCCGAGGAAATATGAACCCTGATTTCCTTGGCCAAGCCCTGTCTGAATCTCTATGCTCGATCCTTCGAGTCTCTAACCATGTACTCTACGAAATGGCTTAATCTGTCGAACTCTGCGACGTACTCATCCACTGATAGGCTACCCTGTTCTAAGTTCTGGAACTGTTTCTCCAGAACGCCCTTAGCTACCACAGGAAAGAATTTTCTCTTAAAGAGGTCCTTGAATTGATCCCAGGTTAGGTTTGGATCTGCTAGCCTGGACTCGTTTCTGAACCAAGTGTGGGCAATGTCGTGAAGCTGTAAACCAACGGCTTTAAATTTCAAGTCCTCCGAACTTCAGGAAACCGTCATAATGCTCGATGTCCTCGAGCCCCTCGTCAGCATAGAGGATTCCCTTGGTCCCTTTAAACTCCTGCGGGTTCATATTTTTAATATCCCAAATGTTCCTTTCCTTTGGCGGGATTGGTTGTTGCTGCTGAAGAACAACCCTTTCAATGGCCGTCAACGCAACTCGTTGGGCATTCTCCATGCCCGTTTGCTTCACCACCGTCTGTTGTCTCTGGTTCTCCACTTGTACCCTTTGTGCCTCCATCATGCCTCTAATAAGCTCATGCTAAGGTGCTTCATTAGCAGGTATGCCTCCTTGAGTTGGATTTATTGGAGGTGGAGGAAGTCTTTCAGATACAGCTGATGAAGCCCCCTGAGATACGGGAGGTTGGTGGGTACCATTCGTTATTGCGTTGCATGCTCTAGTCCTGGGTGCCATTTCGAAAAGGTTACAAAATAAAAGAAATCAACGATATGGCACAAGATAAGATGTTTATTCAAGAATAGCAACAATCTTGAAGGGTATTTGATTAATTGGATTGAAATTTGCATATTCAAATAGAATGTAATTTCCTGGTTGTGGTTGAGTATTCTCCTATTCCTAGAATTCTATCTTCTCCTGTAGGCTCGTAATAGCACTTATAACCCTACGTACTACTACGACATCTCACTAGTTTTGAAGTTTGAAATGCATGGGCACCATAAAAATGTGTCATGACCCGTACCCAAAATTTGGACATGATTCGTGGGTACGCCCAGCCTACGCCACAGTATTGGCGGTAGAACGTTATATAATAACAATTTGATGAAAAAACCATGCAATATATTCAAGTCCACTTAGGAGGACAATAAAGTATAACCAAAATCAATACTCAACCACAACTCTAAATAGAAAATCACATGATGGAGTATAATGAAAATAAATAACAGTCTTCAATTCAAAGAAATAAATGAATTACAGAAAATAACTACTGTTTGCCATGACAAAAGTTCAACAAACGTTTTGTATTCAAACATATAAAAAGTACAAAAAAGACTCCTAAACAGGAGGATTAAGTACAAAAATTTCTAGGGAAGTGTGACGGTGGAGATCGAGCACTACAGCGGCTTCTTTACTCCATTGACGATCTGACGACGACTTGAACTTGCTTCGAATTTCTGATGCTCGAGAGTGGTACTCGAGGTTTCTAATCAGGAAGATGCCAACCTTTTTAATCAAGGCCAACACCGTCTATTTATAGGTCAGCACATATGCTATATGTACAGGATTTTTTTGGGTGCAAAGGCGCAATGCACATGGAGATATGAGAGAATCTGTTGTAACTGCACGGTGAGAGCTGCTGTTGAGCTGATACGTGGTGGATGCTGAGATTTTTTTCTATTAAGATCTCGGGTGGTTATCAACATAACCGAATAAATGGCACATGGTGTGTGCTTATGGCTCGATTGGGTAAAGTCGAGTGGGTTTTGGTCCTAACCATAGTAGAATTTTTTCCATATCTTAGAGGCAGCTGTTTAAACAAACTGATTGGATATTGCCTTGTCAACAGAACTAAACTCCATTCCTATCTTAGGAGCGTCAGTTTGAACAAACAGACTTGATATCACTCCCATCAACCGAACCAAACTTCGTTCTTATCTTAGGAGTGACAGTTTCAACAAACTGATTGGATCATATCTAAAAAGATATAGATGACAGAGTGGCCATGTAGAACAATGCTACCTCATAGAACTGTATGTCTATATGAGCTGCACTTTGGGTAAGGCTTTAATGTCCATATGCAATTGGGCGACAAGGAGACTGTGTTGAGGCAAAGAATTCACTACACTTTAGGACAATAAGTTGACTGTGCTGAGGTAACGAAGTTACTGTGCTTTAAGGCAACGGAGAGACTTGCTGAGGCAACGAAGTCACCGCACTTTAGGGCGACGAGGAGACTTTGTCGAGGAAACGAAGTTACTGCATTTTAGGGCAACGAGTTGACTATGCTGAGAAAACGAAGTCACTTCACGTTAGGGCGATGAGGAGACTGTACTGAGGCAACAAAGTCATTGTGCTTTAGGGCAACGATGAGACTATGCTGAGACCACGAAGTCACTCTACTTTTGGGCAACGAGGAGACTTTGTCGATGCAACAAAGTTACTGCACTTTAGGGCGGCGATGAGACTGTGCTGAGGCAACAAAGTCACTGTACATTTGGGCAACGATAAGACTGTTCTGAGACCACGAAGTCACTTACTTTTGGACGACGAGAAGACTGTGCTGAGGCAACAAAGTAACTACACTTTTGGGTGATGAGGAGACTTTGCGTGGACCAAGAAGTCACTACGCTTTTGGGCAATGAGAAGACTGTTGAAGAACAAATAGGCAACTCTAGAGGGAGGTGAATAGAGTTTATGACAATAATGTCCAATTAAAAATTAAACTCTTTCAACAACAGTAAATAATAAGAGTAAATACGAAAATAGTAAAGAGCGAGAAAGCATACGCAAACACAGCTGATTTTAACCTGGTTTCTCTCGTGGAGGACTAGTCCAGGCCTGAGAACTCTAGTTCAGGATTAAATCTACTATTTATGAAATAGTAGTTACACCCCGTGCCTTTTCTTCAGAAGAGCACGTCAACTTCTTACAAAGATCACAGTGGTGATGCTTGGAATTTTCCAAGCGACTTCTTGAACTCTTGCACAAACTCCTAACTGAAAAGTACTGAGCACTTTGAGGCTTAGAGAGCTTGTGGCTAGTAGATGAGAAGGGTATGGCTTGTATAAGGCTTTAGAGAGAAGAGAAGAGAAGATTGGATGAATGAAAATGGGAGAATTCATGGCCTATTTATAGGATACCAGATAGGCAGAATTCGGCCAAAATTCTGGGTCAAATATTCAAAAATTTGGCCATTGGACAACTTGCATCCAGCCAACCCAAAAAATTAGGGTCCTAGATTTTAGGAGGCAGAGTTCGGCCCGAACTCTGTGTGGAGGCAGAGTTCGGCCCGAACTCTGTCTCCAGAGCACAAAACTGGTCCAATGGGTAAATGGGCTTATTTGGATTTTTGTGGAGCTTTTGATTTGAGGTATGGGTATAGGTTAAGTCTCAAATTGCTCAGTACGACTCAGTTTACATATGTCTAGACTCAATAAAAGTGTAAAATACAGACTTAAAACATTTAATATAGCAGGTACGAGCCATCGTCTGTCTTGTACTGAGTTCAGTCTTCATGTGTCGTATTGAAATATTACAAGTATCATGTCGTCAATTGTATCAATATTTGGTTGACTGTGATTTTGTGTCAACAATCTCCCCTATATTGATAATTGACAAAATGATATTTGTATATTCAATATTCATACCTGGACACATTGAAGAGCAGAAGCGTAGTTCTCCCGTAAACAGTACAGAGCTATCAATAGCTTCTCTGTAAACATTGCTCTGTTCCTGTTGTCCTGATACAAACATTATTTCCCAAAGCACAGATACACAATGATATGATATAATATGATAATGAATATAACAAAATATTTCTCCCCCTTTTGGCATTTATCAAACAACCAGAAATAGTGACTGGCAAGCACATCAAAAAAATGATAATAAACAACATAAACTGATAAACGGCAGAATAAAATGTCTCAAGAGTCACATAAAAAGTTCTAATACAACCAAAGAGTAGAATAAAAACAACTACATCAACTAAAAATGCTGAAAAAAACATAAACTATGATCCTCAGCAGCAGCACGTAGAAATCCACATCCATCATCGAGCTCGTGAAGGCCTAGCGTCGTCGGATGGATCAACGAAGGGACAACGAGGGTCCACAAAAGCTGCATCCAGATCCAGGTTACGGATAACCCAAGGGTCATCGATACGGTATCTATCGCGAGCAGGGTCCCGCTCCATAGGAATAGGCATAGAAGGATGCCGGGACATAGAGTACCAAATATCGTGCAGTGAGTTGCGGATGGCACTCATCTGCAGGGTAGTCCGATAGTCAAGCTGAGTCCAGCGATATTCCTCTAAAGTGAATCGATCGCGTAGCATAGTCTGTAGTGACTCAAGAGTAGCAGGAGGAGGAGGCGCATCATGTCCAAGAGGAGGTGCGTCGGGCTCATCGTCAGAGTGCTCAGACGCAGCAGGTGAGCAAACTGCT
Source organism: Iris pallida (assembly GCA_029216955.1). Classification (NCBI taxonomy): domain Eukaryota; kingdom Viridiplantae; phylum Streptophyta; class Magnoliopsida; order Asparagales; family Iridaceae; genus Iris; species Iris pallida. Next base: position 66,504 of record JANAVB010029463.1, read on the forward strand.
GCTTGAAGCCGCCGTGCCTTAGAGAGGAAGACAGGGGCAGGTAGGAATTAGCACTCATCAAGAGGTACATGAAAGGTACGAAAGATCATAGGAAGATAAAGAGCATAAACCAAGGATCTTGGCTTCTTCCTAGCATTAATCATCCAGTCCATCATGGTACGTGAAAGATTAAAAGGAACATGAAAATAGAGGTAGTACAAAGCAGAGATTTCGAAGTATGTAACCTCATCAGTTGATCCTGCTTTGGGCAGAATCGTGTTAAAAACAATGCGATGAAGTTTATAAAAGTAAGGATTGAAAACTAGACGAGAAACTTGCGAGGACGTGTGTTATGAGTACACAAATCGTCCTTAAAGCTTTCTAGGGATGATCCATCGGAGAATTGGTACTTGCGAGTTTCAACAAGTTTCTCCCATGAGTTTGGCTTCGGAATTTCAAGGTATTCGGCCAAGTCAAAATCATCAAAAGAAATATCAAAGCCCGCAACACGTGAAAATAGATGTGTATCATTGTGAGTAAGGTTGCAATAAAACATTTGGATGGCATTGAGATATATAACCGAATTGGTAGTGACAAGTTCATCAAGACATATATCAGGAAATAATGAATCATATTGTGAAAAGATAGTAAAATTTATAAGATGACCCGCATACACAGGACGTGATCAAAAATCACTAAACCACTCATTGGAAGCGTCAAGTGATACAAATATTCGGTCATAGTACTTACTCCGCATGAAACCTCACCTATAACCAAATTTTTTGGATGTGACGGCTTGAAAGAGAATTTCTTTGGTAAGCCCTCCAGAGAATTGGTTTTAGTGGTGGTATTCATTGGAGTAGAAGTTGATGGCTTAACATGATCATAAAGAGTAGTTGCTGTACTGTTATCCTCATCAAAAGTCACATTGGTAGACTCTTTCACAATTAATGAGCGTTTGTTGAATACTCTATATCCCTTGCTCTTGGCAGCATAGCCAAGGAAATTACCATCGTCAGCTTTGGCATCAAATTTGCCTAAGTTGTCTTTGGTGTTAAGGATAAAACATCGACAACCAAAAACTCTAAAATAAGAAACATTTGGAGTTCTTCCAAACCAAAGCTCATAGGGTGTTTTCTTTGTAATAGGACGAATAAGCACCCTATTTAAAATATGGCATGCTGTACTGACAGCTTCAGCCCAAAAATATTTCGAAAGTAAAAATTTATTCAACATGACTCTAGCCATATCGCCAAGAGTCCTATTCTTCCGCTGCATAACACCATTTTGTTGAGGAGTTCTTGGACAAGAAAACTCATGATCAAAACCATTTAAATCATAAAACTTTTCAAAATTAGTATTTTTGAATTTGCCTCCATGATCACTTCGGATTCGAGTAATCATGTAGCCCTTTTCGTTTTGAACCTTTTTAGCAAAAATTTTGAAAACTGAAATGGCATCACTTTTGTTTGTAAGAAAGAAAACCCAAGTAAATCTAGAAAAGTCATCTACTATAACAAAAGCGTAGAGTTTTCCACCAAGATTGGCTACTCTACTAGGGCTAAATAAATCCATATGAAGTAATTACAAGGGTCTAGTAGTACTTACAGAGTTTATGGAATGAAATGAGGACTTGGTTGCCTTATTCAACTCACATTCGGCACATACCGTGTCCTTTTTGAATGTGATATCGAGCAAGCCTCTGACTAGCTTTTTAGTCGATAGCCTGGATATAGTATCCATATTAGCATGACCAAGACGCTGGTGCCATAGTAATCTTTCATCCTTATGAGCATAGAGACATCTTCATGCACTGTTAGTATCTCTAGATAGATAGAAAATGTAAATGTTATCCTCTCTTATCCCTTCAAAAGCGATGTCTCATGTTGACCTATCATAAATATAGCATTTATTTTGTCTAAAGTTAATATCATATCCATGATCAGCAAGATGACTTATGTTGAGCAGGTTATGCTTTAACTCGGTCACTAGGCAGACATCCTTTATTACAGGAGAAGGAGGATGACCAATAGTACCATTATCAATAATATACCCTTTTAGGTTGTTGCCGAAGGATACATACCCTTCCCTCTTCATCGATAGTGATGCAAAAAAATTTGTGTCTCCCATTATATGTCACGAGCATCCACTATCGAGAATCCACTTACTCTTAGTTGAGGAGGGAAGGTCCACCTACATCAAGAGTAGATGTGACCTTTGGTACCCAAGTTCTTGAGGGTCCTAAAAAGTTAGTTTTCGATGCATATATGTTTCTATCTACTAATCTCCTAACTCTACATTGTGGTGAGATGTGTCCATGTAATCCACAATAAGTACAAATAGCATTCCTATTTATGTTAGGAGCATGTTGATGATGTCTATATGTAGAGTGGTGTGGAGTAGCATGATGATGATGCCTATATATAGCATGGTAAGAGTGGTGTGGAGCAGCATGATGATGACTATATGTGGCTGCAGGATAATGTTTATATCCATATACAGTATGATGGTGATTTTGTTTATGTGCAACATAGTGATGATTGTATCTATGTGTAGCATGGTGATTATGTGTCATATGAGAATTATTTCTATGTGCATGTGGTTTGTGTACTTTATAAAAGTGGGTGTACATGTAAGCATGATTACGTGCTGCAGGTGGATGACGTGTTTGACTGGTCTGAGTAGTATTGTGCTTTGTGTGTGTGTTATGTGATTGGGTTTGAGGTTGAGCAACCTGTTTTCCCAATCTAGTCTCTAATTTCTTAGACACGGCCTGCAGTTCATTAATCTTAGTAATCAAACCATAAATCTTAGTGATAGAGATCTTGTGTCTATTCTTTTCTTCAGCGATCTCAGTGTTGAGTGCTGTGATCTCTTGTGTTTGCTTTTCAATACGTGCTTCGGCATCATATAGGCTTAATTTAAGCTTAGACACCTCATTTGTGACTTCTGTGGGTGAAATGTCTCTAATATTATCCAGTAATAAAGAGAGTCCTTGAATCTCGACTTTATAACTTTTAATCTTCTCCTTGGCGTGTTTATATTTACTAATGACTTTCTTGTGGTCATTGAGTAAATCATTGAATGCATCGCCAACTTCGTCAAAAGTAAAATTATCGAGAGTTTCGCTAGTTACCTTGTCGGATGTAGCCATTAGGCAAACATTGGCGGTGTCTTGAGGAGAGTCTTTTCTTCCTCTGAGTCACTAGCTTCGCTTTCATGCCAAATACTTGTGTTGGCATATTTTTTTGATGAAGCCTTCTTAAATGGTTTCTCATATCGGTGGTTCTTCTTTGCGAATGGACAGTCTTTTCGGATGTGTCCAGTCTTCTTGCAACCGTAGCATGTTATCTCTTCTTCGTCATCTTCTTGCGGTTCCTTCTTTCTTCGATTAAAGCGAAGGAATTTCTTAAAGTTGCGGACAAGGAGAGCTTGATCATCACCTTCCGAGTTGTCGTCATCCGTCTCTTCAGGATCAGCCGTTCGTCGGTGAGCTTTAAGGGCAATCTCCTTTGCCTTAGGAGTAGGCTCTTTGAAGTCTTTGAGATCAAGCTCATGAGTCATCAGCTTTTCCATCAAAGTCTCCGTGGACATAGTCGTGAGATCATTTCCTTCTATGATGGCTGTCACCTTAGTGTTCTAAATCTTTGGTAGCCCCGTAAGTAGCTTGCGGATCTTCTTGTAATTTGTATATTGCTTGCCGAGAGAAGATAGGGGGTTGATGATGTCGAAGAATCTTGTAAACATTTGTGTGATCGTCTCATTTGGCTTCATCTTGAATGCCTCATATTCTTGAGTGAGACGACTTATTTTTGACTCCTTGACTTGGGTGGTTCCTTCATGCGTTACTTCTAGAAGTCTCCATACTTCGTGAGAGGTGGTGCATGTTGAGACCCTGTTAAACTCTTTCCTGTCTATAGCACAGAATAAAGCATTAATAGCTCTCACATCTAGACTCGCCTATTTTTTCTCCTCGTCAGAATATTTGTCATGTGGTTTCTCAACGAGATCACCATTGACAACTATCCTGGCGTGCTTTTTGTAACCATCGATAACAATGGTCCACAGGTCGAAGTCTAGCGACTTGAGATAAAAGCTCATCCTTGTTTTCCAATAGGTATAGTTTGTCCCATCAAATAGGGGAGGCCTATGAGTGGACTGCCCTTCACCGTGATTAGAAATCATGGATTGTGTGGTTGCCATGGATCAGCTCTAGGATGTTAGTCCTTGTTGAGAGAACAGAGCTCTGATACCAATTAAAGAACAAATAGGCAAGTCTAGAGGGGGATATAGAGTTTATGACAATAATGTCCAATTAAAAATTAAACCCATTCACCAACAGTAAATAATCAGAGTAAATACGTAAAGAGCAAGAAAGCATGCGCAAATATAGCCGATTTTAACCTGATTTCCCTCGTAAAGGACTAGTCCAGGCCTGAGAACTCTAGCTCAGGATTAAATCCACTATTTGTGATATAGTAGTTACACCCCGTGCCTTTTCTTCAGAAGAGCACGTCAACTTCTTACAGAGATCGCAGTGGCGATGCTTGGAATTTTCCAAGTGACTTCTTGAACTCTTACACAAACTCCTAACTGAAAAGTACTGAGCACTCTGAGGCTTAGAGAGCTTGTGGCTAGTAGATGAGAAGGGTATGGCTTGTATAAGGCTTTAGAGAGAAAAGAAAAGAAGATTGGATGAATGAAAATGGAAGAATTCATGGCCTATTTATAGGATACCAGATGGGCAGAATTCGGCCAGAATTCTGGGTCAAATATTCAAAAATTTGGTCGTTGGACAACTTGCATCCAGCCAACCCTAAAAATTAGGGTCCTGGATGTCACCCACATTTCCCGTATTTCCCGAATTTTTTCGTATTTCGTATTTTACTCGTATCTGGATGTTTGGCATGTGTTTTTATTTTTCTCAAACTTGTAGAATTTTGGTATTTCTCGTATTTTGGTTTTGGCATGGCTCGGTTTTATTGGAGATGGTTCGGTTTGGTTCGGTTTTATGTGTTGGATCACCCTAGCCCTATGCTACCCCTCATCCCCACCACAACTCCCCCTCTTTATAACACCACCTACCACTCTCTCTCCTCATAACTTCTACCATTAATTTCCTTCTTCTTCTTCTTCTCCTTCCTCTACAACTCTCCTAACCCTAGGCAAGTGCATCTTGCCACTACATGAGGACCCTCTTTTCTTTGTCTATTTGCTAGTTTAGGACATGGAGACCAACATTAGTTCTTAGGTTTTTATGATTTGGAGTCTCTGTTGATGTAGATCTAAGTTATTGCTATTTTTGGATTTTACATGTTTTGATCTATTTTGGTTGGTTTTCTTTGAGTTCTGATGTTTCCATGTGGAAGAGCTTTCAGTTTTACTCCAGTTGGAGCCTTGGAAATCCGAATTTGGAGTTCGGATGGCCAAGTTATGAACTTGTGAAGCTTTGGGTTATTCCTTGGTGTTCTTGCTGTTTGGAGAAGACAGTGAGCAGTGTGCAGAGCTGTTTAGCTACGTACACTGAGCTACGTGCGCTCTTTAGCGCTGCGTACGCAGGCTTGAGTACGCTTCCTGTTGGAAGCGTGTCCCCTTGAGCGTGCGTGACTTTCATGCAGCTGCTCCTTTGAGCGTGCGTGACTTTCACACAGCTGCTCCCTTGAGCGTGCGTGACTTTCACATACTGCTCCCCTGTAGCGTGCGTGACTTTCATACACTGCTCCCTTGTAGCGTGCGTGACTTTCACATACGCTGCCCTCCTGCGTGCGTGTTATATTGCGTATGCATTCCTCCTACGTGCGTGCTTTTGTGCGTACGCATCCCCTGACCCGTATTTTGATATTTTATTAGATATTTTATGCCCATTTATATCCTTACGCCTTTTTGTCATGAACTTGATTTTACTTAATATGTTTGGAATGACTATTGTACATGGCCTGGTAGGAGCAAGGAACTAGCATAACATGACAGTGACCCGTAGTGGTGCACTCCTGACATGATCAACCTGACATGATAGTGGCCCGTTGTGGCGCACTCCTGACAAGTACCCTGACATGATTTGTCTTGATAACTTAACTTGACTTGCCTTGACACCGTAGGTAGTTCTTTCTTGCTTGCTTGTTAAATCCACTTGTCCTGTCTTGCATCATGTCTAGGAGGGGACTCCTGAGTACCACGGTCAGGAGTACCTACTGAAATGGACTAAGGTTAATAACTAGAATAACACAGTACTCATGAAGAGATTGACACAGCTACAGGCAATCCCGTTACCTGGGCGCTCTTGGGATCTGTAGCCTGCCGTCGAGTAGGGCACATTTCCAGCGCACCGTCGAGTGTTGCACCCTCTAAGTCACCTAAGGGTACATGTGTCTCCTGGACGATGTACCCACCTGAATTCAACCCTAATCTTTCGTCCTGGGTAGCCTGGATGGTCTGCAGGGCTTGTGGCTGTGGAACAATCTCACTGCATCTTGTTAGTAATTAGGTCTGTGATAACCCTAGTTAGTTAAAGTAGTAAGCCGTATGATCTGCTTGGCCGTGATTGATTGGATGAGGAATAACCAGTCTAGCTATGTCTTGATCCCGTACAAGATTGTTTTCTGTCTTGATGTTCTTACATTATTATCTTGCCGATAAATGGTGGGAAACCAAGTTCTGTTCAGATGAAGGGTTACAACCCTGGTCCTTGTTTGGTTTACGGGTTGTAACCTGGCTATCGGAATAGTTCCATGGTTATCTTGTCGTATATCATCCTGACATGTTTTCGTAAATTTGAGTTTTTAATATTATATCTTCTTGTGTTAATGCTGGCTTTTGTTCTTATTTCGTGGCCCCCTTGTGGCACTTGCTCTTTCTGGGGTTGACCTAGCTGGTTTTGTGTGGCCAGATTTCGGAGCAGCTCCCGAGGATCTACCAAGCTTCCAGCCCAATGGTGGCGACTAGAAGGAACCCCTGCTACGAGTGGGTTTTCTATTTTGTTTCGCTCACTCTATTATAAATTTATTCTTTTGAGGCGTTTAGCCGACGAGCACCTGTTAGCTCGATGCACTTTTACTTACTGTCGTCCTACGGGCTGTAAACATGATTAACAAATCCTAGTGTTGATCATGTATGACTTAACTCTTGCTAGTCCTTGTATTTTGTACGACTAGCTTCATGATCAGCTGATATGTAATATTTGGGACGCCTTTTATTGTATATTTAATGATCATACATCTTGTAATTATGTTACTTGCTTGAGATTGAGACAATAGGCTTTACCTTAAGAGACTGTTGGCTTATAGTAAACCCTCATATCTAGACAGCCGTGACCGTATAGTTGAGATGTATTCTATTTCAATATACGTAGCTGGCTATGTCTGCCCCCGCTCTCTAGTATTCTGGTTCTGGGCGTGACATAGTTTAAGTGGTGGCCCATGCAGGTCTTGTCAATCAAGAAATGTGAGGGTTTACCGAATAGATGTCTCAATCAGTATTCGCCCTTGATCTCCGCCCGTATTTTCAAATCCCTGAAATTCTTGCCCTGATTACATGCTTGTATCATTGATCTGTCCTGGTCCTTCCTTATTGTTTTCCTGTGTCGTCTTCCTCAGCGGCACTGTACCTGACCCTGCTGATCAGCAAGGAGGAGCACCTTCCGTGGGCCAGCAGCAACCTGGAGATCAAGCCCAGCATTCCGGGGTAGCCTCCAGAGTGATACCTACTGGAGGAGAGTCACCAGTTCGGCCCGTCCAGCCCGCAGAGCCAGATGATGGTACCTTAGTAGGCCTCATCAGAACCTTGATAGCTTCCCAGGATCGTCGAAGCGACGCCCTGCACCAGATAGTTCAAGATGCTTTGACCCGAGGCGGACATCCAGGGAACCAGGCGGCTAACAGCTTCAAGCGATTGAACCCTCCTTTCTTCGACGGTACCGAGGATGCGATTGCCGCGGATGCATGGCTTCAGGATACCGAGGTGATTCTGGAAGCAGCTAGGACACCCGAGAATGAGAAGGTGGCGGTGGTATGCCTGCAGTTGTTGGACTTGGCTCGCAGTTGGTGGGCGGCGCAAGCCATGGGATTAGTGGCACCCATCGCTTGGGCAGTGTTTAGAGAGAGATTCCAGACGAAGTACTTTGATGTTGTGGCTCGGTACGACCTGCAGACCAGATTTACCAACTTGAAGCAAGAAGGTAGAACAGTCGACAGTTATGCATCGGAGTTTTCTAGGCTCAGTAGGTTTGCCCCCACCTTGGTGGCGACCGAGTTTGATAGGGCCCAGCGGTTCCATCAGGGACTGCATTTGGAGATCTTGTTGGCAGTTGAGCAGTTCGAGCACCAGACGTTCGATGCAGTCTTGAGAGCAGCTAAGAGGCATGAGTACACCTTCCAGAGGATCGTGGATAGGACCGAAAGTAGGAAGCGGTCCCACAGTCAGATGTACCAATCATCAGCTCCAGCCCCGACAGCTAGGGGATTGACCATTGGAACTCCGAGGCGGGCGGCCTCAGTAACGTCGGTTCAGCATTCGACCCCGACGTACCCGCAGCAGCAGAAGCAGAAGCAGACTTCCGCGATGGGATGTTCTCATTGCGGGAAGCCAGGGCATGTGGTGGCAGACTGTCGCAGGGCGCAGGGATTGTGCCTGGCTTGTGGAGCGACAGATCATAGGATAGGGGCTTGCCCGAATAGGGGTGGTTCATCAGCATCCAACCCTTCTAGCTCTTCGGTGAGAGGACCGGCCCCAGCACCAGTTCAGCAGCAGCAGTATCAGTCTTCGAGGCCCTTGCCGCCTCAGTCTCAGGCATTCCAGCAACAGTACCCCCAGCAATATGCACAAGCCCAAGCTCAGACCCAGAATAGGCAGAGAGATTTCCAGCAGAGGAGACCAGCAGCCAGAGGACAAGGTCAGGCCATGATGATGGCTATGGAAGAAGAAGTTGTACCAGGTGAGGTTGTGGCATGTACTATTCTCGTCAACTCCTCTCTAGCGTCTGTATTATTTGATTCTGGTGCATCGCATTCATTCACGTCTGCACGATTCGCGACACGGATAGGATTGGAGCCCGAGTCATTATCAGTGAGGCTCAATATACTTACTGGTAATGGTCTTGTGGGAGTAGATCGAGTGTTTTCCTCGTGTTGGATCGTAGTTTGCGGTAGGAAGTTCCCCACTAGATTCATAGAGTTTCCTATGGCAGATTATGATGTAGTCCTAGGCATGGATTGGTTGAGGAACCAGTATACTAGGATAGACTGCCATATTGGCAGAGTTGTCTTTAGTATCCCCGGCGAGCCAGAGTTTTCGTTTTCCAGAGGCGCAGTGGAGCCATCTTCTCCAGCATTGCGCATGGCAGTAGCAGCAGTGCAGTTACCCCGGATAGTCGAAGAGTTTCCAGATGTCTTTCCAGAAGAGCTTCCAGGGATGCCGCCAGAGCGGGAGATTGAGTTCACTATAGACTTGATTCCCGGGACAGCACCAGTATCAGAGCGAGTCTACAGGATGGCGCCTTCAGAGTTGGAGATTTTGTACAAGATGATTGAAGAACTGAGGGCCAAGGGATTCATCCGTGCAAGTGGATCACCTTGGGGAGCCCCGATGCTTCTTGTGAAAAAGAAGGATGGTACGTCCAGGCTATGTGTTGATTATCGTACCTTGAATTCGGTGACAATCAAGAACAGATACCCTCTTCCGAGGATAGATGACTTGTTTGATCAGCTCAGAGGGGCTTCAGTGTTTTCGAAGATCGACTTACGGTCGGGCTACCACCAGATCAGAGTCAGAGAGCAGGACATCCCGAAGACAGCATTCAGATCGAGGTATGGACATTGGGAGTTCCTTGTTATGCCCTTTGGAGCGACCAATGCGCCGACCGTATTCATGGACCTCATGAATCGTATTTTCATGCCTTACTTGGATCAATTTGTGATCGTGTTCCTAGATGACATCCTGGTCTACAGCAAGAGTGAAGCAGAGCATGAGCAGCATCTCAGAGTCGTCCTTCAGACGCTTAGGGAGCATCAGTTGTACGCCAAGTTCAGTAAATACGAGTTCTGGCTCGATCGCATTTCGTACTTGGGTCACATCATTACCCGAGGAGGAGTGGAAGTGGATCCCCAGAAGATTGTGGCTATCGAGTCTTGGTCGGTACCCAGCTCAGTGGCAGAGGTTCGTAGCTTCCTTGGATTGGCCGGCTACTACCGACGGTTCATTCCAGATTTCGCCAGGATTTCAGCGCCGATGACCCAGTTGACCCGCAAGGATGTGCCGTTTGTTTGGACAGCAGAGTGTCAGGAATCATTTGAGAAGTTGAAGCGAGGTTTGATAACGGCTCCCATTCTCACCATTCCAGATGGGACTGGAGGATTCACAGTTTATTGCGATGCTTCAGGCAGAGGATTGGGGTGTGTTTTAATACAGCATGGGAAGGTAATATCTTATGCGTCACGTCAACTACGTGATCATGAGAAGAATTACCCGACCCACGACTTAGAATTGGCGGCGATAGTGTTTGCTTTGAAGTTGTGGAGACACTACTTGTACGGAGATAGAGTGGAGATCTTTACTGATCATAAGAGCCTGAAGTATGTTTTCACCCAGAAGGACCTTAATATGCGGCAGAGAAGATGGCTCGAGCTACTGGTAGACTATGATGTAGATTTGCAGTATCATCCCGGAAAGGCCAACGTTGTAGTAGATGCATTGAGCAGGAGAGCCGGAGTTTATTTCCTGACGGCGCAACCAGAATTATTGGCGGATCTTCAGAAGATGGGAATTGAAGTGGTTCTTCCAACCAGCGTGGCATTGATGGCCAGCCTACAGGTTCAGTCCAGCATAGTTAAGAGAATCCGGATGGCGCAGTCAGCAGATTCCAAGATCCAGCGACTCAGAGCAGAGTGTGAAGCAGGAAGAAGGCCAGAGTTATGTATCCATGAAGACGGTACACTTCGGCACGGCACTCGTCTTTGTGTACCTATTTGAGATATCAAACAGGAAGTCATGGCAGAAGCCCACAGTTCACAATATTCTATCCATCCGGGTGGTACGAAGATGTACCGTGATATTCGTCAGTATTTCTGGTAGAATGGCATGAAGAGGGAGATAGCCCGGTTTGTCTCTCGGTGTTTGGTTTGCCAACAGGTTAAAGTTGAACATCAGAGGCCTGCTGGACTTCTTCAGCCCTTACCGATCCTAGAAAGGAAATGGGAGCATATAACCATGGATTTCGTGACCAGATTGCCCAGGTCTTCGGCCGGCAGAGATGCTATTTGGGTAATTGTGGACAGGCTTACCAAGGTGGCACACTTTCCCATTCAGAGTTGGACAGTCAATGGCGCAGTTAGTAGAGATGTATCTCAGGCAGATCGTCAGGCTTCACGGTGTGCCAGTCAACATCACCTCGGACAGGGATTCAAGATTCACATCATACTTTTGGCACAGCTTACAGAAGAGTTTGGGGACTCGTCTTCAGTTCAGCTCAGCTTATCACCCGCAGACGGATGGTCAGTCAGAGCGCACAATCCAGACCCTTGAAGATATGTTGAGATCCTGTACCCTTGACTTCGGTGGTTCATGGGAGAATCATCTGCACCTGGTGGAATTCTCGTACAACAACAGTTATCAGGCCAGTATCTGGATGGCACCCTTCGAGGCTCTTTATGGCAGAAAGTGCAGATCCCCGTTAGCATGGGGCGATGTTGGGGAGAGGCAGATGCTCGGACCCGAGTTGATTTCCCAGACGGTTGAAGTGGTCAGAAAGGTCAGAGATCACCTCCGAGTTGCCCAGGACCGCCAGCGCCATTGGGCCGATGCTCATCGGCGTCCCTTAGAATTTGCTGTCGGCGACCATATATTCCTTAGGATCTCGCCTAACCGCGGCGTCATTCGCTTCGGCGTGCGGGAAAAGCTTAGTCCTAGGTATATAGGGCCGTTCGATATTCTAGAGCGAGTAGGAGATGTATCCTATCGTCTCGCTCTTCCGCCGTCGCTAAGTGAGGTGCATGATGTATTCCATGTGTCCCAATTACGACGGTATATTTCGGACCCGAGCCACATCCTAGACCATTCGGAATTGGTTGTTGGTACCAACCTTTCGTATGAGGAGAGGCCCGTGTCTATATTAGACCGGAGGGAGAAGATACTCAAGAACAAGACTATTAAATTAGTCCGTGTTGCTTGGGGTCATCACTCTCTCGGTGAGTCAACATGGGAGCGTGAGGAACGACATCCGATCGCGATATCCCTACCTGTTTGACTCGTGAGGTATAATGTCTTTTTTATGCCTTACGTGTTCCCTTCCTTGCTTGCATTATATGATTGTATGATTGGACTGCTTAGTGTAGCTTGCCTGTGCTTAATGTAGCTTGTCGTGACAATCTCTAGCTCCTTGATTAAATTCCGAGGACGAAATTCTTTTAAGATGGGTAGAGTTGTCACCCACATTTCCCGTATTTCCCATATTTTTTCATATTTCGTATTTTACTCGTATCTGGATTTTTGGCATGTGTTTTTATTTTTCTCAAACTTGTGGAATTTCGGTATTTCTCGTATTTTGGTTTTGGCATGGCTCGGTTTTATTGGAGATGGTTCGGTTTGGTTCGGTTTTATGTGTTGGATCACCCTAGCCCTATGCTACCCCTCATCCCCACCACAACTCCTCCTCTTTATAACACCACCTACCACTCTCTCTCCTCATAACTTCTACCATTAATTTCCTTCTTCTTCTTCTTCTCCTTCCTCTACAACTCTCCTAACCCTAGGCAAGTGCATCTTGCCACTACATGAGGAACCTCTTTTCTTTGTCCATTTGCTAGTTTAGGACATGGAGATCAACATTAGTTCTTAGGTTTTTATGATTTGGAGTCTCTGTTGATGTAGATCTAAGTTATTGCTATTTTCAGATTTTACATGTTTTGATCTATTTTGGTTGGTTTTCTTTGAGTTCTGATGTTTCCATGTGGAAGAGCTTTCAGTTTCACTCCAGTTGGAGCCTTGGAAATCCGGATTTGGAGTTCGGATGGCCAAGTTATGAACTTGTGAAGCTTTGGGTTATTCCTTGGTGTTCTTACTGTTTGGAGAAGACAGTGAGCAGTGTGCAGAGCTGTTTAGCTACGTATACTGAGCTACGCGCGCTCTTTAGCGCTGCGTACGCAGGCTTGAGTACGCTTCCTGTTGGAAGCGTGTCCCCTTGAGCGTGCGTGACTTTCATGCAGCTGCTCCTTTGAGCGTGCGTGACTTTCACACAGCTGCTCCCTTGAGCGTGCGTGACTTTCACATACTGCTCCCCTGTAGCGTGCGTGACTTTCACACACTGCTCCCTTGTAGCGTGCGTGACTTTCACATACGCTGCCCTCCTGCGTGCGTGTTATATTGCGTTTGCATTCCTCCTGCGTGCGTGCTTTTGTGCGTACGCATCCCCTGACCCGTATTTTGATATTTTATTAGATATTTTATGCCCATTTTATATCCTTACGCCTTTTTGTCATGAACTTGATTTTACTTAATATGTTTGGAATGACTATTGTACATGGCCTGGTAGGAGCAAGGAACTAGCATAACACGACAGTGACCCGTAGTGGTGCACTCCTGACACGATCAACCTGACATGATAGTGGCCCGTCATGGCGCACTCCTGACAAGTACCCTGACATGATTTGTCTTGATAACTTAACTTGACTTGCCTTGACACCGTGGGTAGTTCTTTCTTGCTTGCTTGTTAAATCCACTTGTCCTGTCTTGCATCATGTCTAGGAGGGGACTCCTGAGTACCACGGTCAGGAGTACCTACTGAAATGGACTAAGGTTAATAACTAGAATAACACTGTAGTCATGAAGAGATTGACACAGCTACAGGCAATCCCGTTACCTGGGCGCTCTTGGGATCTGTAGCCTGCCGTCGAGTAGGGCACATTTCCAGCGCACCGTCGAGTGTTGCACCCTCTAAGTCACCTAAGGGTACATGTGTCTCCTGGACGATGTACCCACCTGAATTCAACCCTAATCTTTCGTCCTGGGTAGCCTGGATGGTCTGCAGGGCTTGTGGCTGTGGAACAATCTCACTGCATCTTGTTAGTAATTAGGTCTGTGATAACCCTAGTTAGTTAAAGTAGTAAGCCGTAGGATCTGCTTGGCCGTGATTGATTGGATGAGGAATAACCAGTCTAGCTATGTCTTGATCCCCTACAAGATTATTTTCTGTCTTGATGTTCTTACATTATTATCTTGCCGATAAATGGTGGGAAACCAAGTTCTGTTCAGATGAAGGGTTACAACCCTGGTCCTTGTTTGGTTTACGGGTAGTAACCTGGCTATCGGAATAGTTCCATGGTTATCTCGTCGTATTTCATCCTGATATGTTTTCGTAAATTCGAGTTTTTAATATTATATCTTCTCGTGTTAATGCTGGCTTTTGTTCTTATTTCGTGGCACCCCTTGTGGCACTTGCTCTTTCTGGGGTTGACCCAGCTGGTTTTGTGTGGCCAGATTTCGGAGCAGCTCCCGAGGATCTACCAAGCTTCCAGCCCAATGGTGGCGACTAGAAGGAACCCGGGCTACGAGTGGGTTTTCTATTTTTGTTTCGCTCACTCTATTGTAAATTTATTCTTTTGAGGCGTTTAGCCGACGAGCACCTGTTAGCTCGATGCACTTTTACTTACTGTATGCCTACGGGCTGTAAACATGATTAACAAATCCTAGGGTTGATCATGTATGACTTAACTCTTGTTAGTCCTTGCATTTTGTACGACTAGCTTCATGATCAGCTGATATGTAATATTTGGGACACCTTTTATTGTATATTTAATGATCATACATCTTGTAATTATGTTAGTTTCTTGAGATTGAGACAATAGGCTTGACCTTAAGAGACTGTTGGCTTGTATTAAACCCTCATATCTAGACAGCCGTGACCGTATAGTTGAGATGTATTCTATTTCAATATACGTAGCTGGCTATGTCTGCCCCCGCTCTCCAGTATTCTGGTTCTGGGGCGTGACACTGGATTTTAGGAGGCAGTGTTCGGCCCGAACTCTGAGTGGAGGCAGAGTTCGGCCCGAACTCTGTCTCCAGAGCACAAAATAGGTCCAATGGGTAAATGGGCTTATTTGAATTTTTGTGGAGCTTTTGATTTGAGGTATGGGTATAGGTTAAGTCTCAAATTGCCCAGTACAACTCAGTTTACATATGTCTAGACTCAATAAAAGTGTAAAATACAGACTTAAAACATTTAACATAGCAGGTGCGAGCTGTCGTCCGTCTTGTACTGAGTTCAGTCTTCATGTGTCGTATTGAAATATTACAAGTATCATGTCATCAATTGTATCAATATTTGGTTGACTGTGATTTTGTGTCAACAACTGTGTCGAGGCAACAAAGTCACTACGCTTTAGGACGACGAGGAGACTGTGCCGAGGAAATGAAGTCACTGGGCTTTAAAGTGACGAGGAGACTGTGTTGAGGCAACAAAGTCTCAAATGAAGAAGCCGTTGAATAGGCTGTGCTTCTGGATTGGATTTGAAGGTGCTGCACTTCTCGGTTGAATTGAGGGGGCTGCACTTCTGGGTTGATCCGAAGGGGCGAGTTCTGTCAAAATCATTTTCTTAAGAGCATTAAATGATCGCCCTTGAATGGTTGAGTCAACATCCTTTTTAATTACCGTTATTTGGGGCCCGAAAAGCGGTGACAAGGCTTAGTCAAATGCATCTATTAAATAAGATTCATTATACTGAGTCCTAGGTTTATCTCGTTACTCTGCAGTGACCGCCACGTGGCATGTGGGTTGGACCACACAGCCTATATATAAAGAGAAGTTTTTAGTTAACACTTTGCTCACAGTTTCTTGTTATTTCCATGTCATGCTCGACCCTGACTTAGCTTTAGACGACCATGGGCCTTGAACAAGTCAACTATTGGTTATAGATCTCTTCGTTCAAAGAAGCTGTGGCTTTGAAGAAAAACTACTACTGAGTTTTGAGATGCACTTGAGCATTTAGCATAAGGAGTTCGAACCTGAATAACATCTTGGAGGTCTTCGAGATCCAAGCTACCGGGTTTGGATTGATTGCCAACCCGAAGAGCTACAGGTTGTGCTCTGCCCTCCTCAATAATGGCTTCATTAGCCATATTAGAGAGGGGGTTGTGCGTCCTGTTATGCTGGAAGAGCCACGAGAAGGGTCGCGGGCAGGAGCTACGTTCTTGTTCGGGCCAATAGCCGCTTCATTAGCCATATTGGAGTTCCTCCGCGTGTGACTAGGAAGTGGCTCACTCTAACGAGGAAGTGATTTGCTCTGACACTGCTGCACGTTTTGGGGTCTGTGCGCTTTGCATACTTTGTAGGCCATGCCTTAGGGTTTAGTCTTTATATGTAATCCTGAAGAGTCTGTGAAAGATCGCTTGTAAAGATGATTTAATAAAGAACTTTCTTTATGCACTTATCTTTGTATGTCTCATGCGCTTCTGTGAAGTGTATGAAATGACTGTTATCTTTTGCACTTTAAACCATTGTTGACTTCTGCGCTTCTGTGGAGCAACTATTGTCTTCAGCGCTTTCGTACCATCTGGGCTATTTTCAGGCTTCTACAAGACCCCCTTCAAAGTTTTGAAACCTAGACAAGTTTGGAACACTTTGAACAGAAGCATGAAATACCACATCATCGGGAATGCATAGGGGGTTGCTGACAGGCTGGCGCCATGCTTAGCCGCCAGCATTAATTACTTTTTGAGCCCTCATTTCATTACTTTTTGAGCTTCTTCGAATACGAAGACTTTTGTCTTCATCTACTGACGTGGCTTTGGTCTATAAATAGAGTTTTGCACGGAGAGAAAGAACCTTTCTGCTATCTGCGTTCTCTTTCTGAAGAAGCTTTTCTTCCAAGTTTTCTTCTTCCTCAAAACCCTAATCTTCCTGCCATGGCTCCCAAGCGATCAAGAACTCCGAAAGCAACCAGAGGAGGTGCAACGAACACGAGAAAGGCCAGAGGGGCTGCAGTGAGCGTGAGACAGGTTGGCGAGTAGGTGTCTGACACTATATTTTGTTGATGCACTAGAGGGGCTGCGGCGAGCACGAGCCAGGCTAGAGGGAAGCAGCCATCCTTGAAAGCCGTCGGTATCGATAATGCCCCGGTTGTCGGCGCCGGAGTTCACAGAGATGTACGACCGTCGATTGCGAGTAGGTGTCTGACACTATATTTTGCTGATACACATGAGCGTTCACCCTTCGGAGTAACGTCTCGAAGATATGCTAAAGCTCTTTACCGCTGATGCGCGTGGGCACTATTCATCGGAGTGGTGTCCCGAAGATGTGCTAAAGCTCTTTCAACTGATGCACATAGTTGTAACGACCCGCTCCGCCCTAGCGGAACGCCGATCCAAACGGCGTGTGCAACGACTCAAAAATGAGCCGTCGACCCGAAGAGTTGCCTCGACCCGATGAAGTATCGATGCAAATCGATGCCAGACTTGCCTTGGCCCGTCAAGATGAATCCAGACTTAGACTTCCAAAGGCGCGCTCGGAGTATCGCTCGGCCAATGCAAACAGCGCTAAGGTGGGTGGCTCCGATGAACCCGTCTGTGCTTAGCCTAGACACATAACAATACGAACACATTCACGAGAATCGCTAGGCGATAACATCTTGCATGCTAATAAATGACTCAACGCACCTAGCTAAGGGAATAATCCCATCTTGCATGCTTGTTTAGAACATGGAAAAGAACTCGACAATTATAGAAACGCTCGCACCGTGCTCTACGCTCGTGCTAAGGCACAAGCCCACGTTCATGTCCATTATACGTTTAAACAATGAAACAATGAATGGTTTACAACAATGAAACGGAAAGACTATCAACATAGTCGCTCCGAGTAGAGTTTAGCAACATTGAAAGGCTATGGGACCGATGGGTCGCCAAGGCGACTCCCACACTGGGAGTTGCGTAATGCGTGAATGAATGGATCAACAAATGAACGAACGAATGAATAAATGAATACATGAATGAATCGATGAATCAAATGAACAAGTGAAAGAAAGAAAGAAAAGAAAGAATACGTGAAAGATAAGACATGGAAGACGCTATCGACAGGTATGACGGGCACGTGCAACGGGGCTCGCTACCCGCGCTGTACGGACGCCAACCTGGTCGATAACGCATTATGGCTAAGGGTTAGCCTACGGCTCGGAGATAGCCGCTAAGTTAAAATGACAAGACAATACGAAATGGTCGTGGACAAACGGCACGGGCAATGGGGGGAATACCGTGGCCGTCGTGTGGAAGGATTCTGCGGCACGGGCGTTGGGGGGGTAAACCGTAGCCGGCCTAGGCGGAATCAACGGCGCTTACGGGCTGCTTGGGTGCGGGCTTGGGCACCAAGAGACGTAAGTAGGAGGGTATATTCAAGAGACTTAACGGGGTGTACCAGCCATCACCCTACGCTAAGTTGAGAATTGCCACAGGGGAATGTCCTAAATGGCTTGTAAAGCCAGCGACCCGTGCATGTAGATTAAGTGGACTATGCTGGTGGCAATCCACGTGCAAGTTCTTGCATTGAAATTAAAGTAGTCTAAGTTAAATGAACAAGTGTCTCCTGAACATGCTTACAAAGTAACATCCTGAATATGAACGTGCTCGAAATGTAACATGCCTGAACATGCTTGAAATGTGCCTCTTGAACATGCTCGAAACGTAACACTAGAACATGCCCACGACGTGCTAGAACCCGAGACATGGACACGCACCCGATATTGAATGCGTACATGAATCGTGTTATGTTATTATACATGAATTATTGTTTAACTTGGTTTACCTTGAACAGGGAAGGCCGGACGGTAAGTATGGGTAAGTCGTACATGTATTTTCATGCGACACTTGAGTTCGGTAACACGAGATAGGCTATGCAATATGCTATGAAACTGATCCTAAGGCAAGATTAGAAAGACAATGAATGATAGAGATGCACAAAAGTAAATGGAACGTGTTTGGTAATGATGGCATTGTGGGCGAGCTAGCCTCCCCACCAGTGCATAACAATGTACTGATAACCCCACAGTATGCTTGCAGGATAGCAGGAGACGCCGACGGGTGCGGAGCTTCCATCGAACGTGTCAAGGCGCGGAGCCAACTCTGGGGCCTTGGAACGTTGCAAGAAGCTGAAGCATCCTATACAGGACATAATGTATCGGAACATCGCCATGTATCATTCCATGTTGTAAGCCACTTGGCACGCCTTTTATGTTTCAGAGAGAGAGCTTGAGCGATTTGTAATATTGGCCTAGCGCCGCTTGTAAACTTCTTGAAATTCAATAAAGAGATTTGGATTCGCTTCTACTTGTGTTCATTTTTACTTCCGCTGCAAATGGGGACACTCTGTGCGACTCTGTGGCCTAGACTCAAATCGGCCGTTTCTGGACTTGGCCTTGCACGGGCGCAACCTAGGCCCGTGCGGCATCACCCCTTAGCGAGGACGATCGCTCCTACGGGAGCGGGGCGTGACAGATTGGTATCAGAGCACGGCTTTACGTCCTTGGACTTCATTTCAATTATCTCAGTTTTGAAAGCTCGGTTGGAAGAAAAGAAGTGTACGCTCTCTCTCCTTGTGCCTTGGGATGTTCCATACAATAAGTCTAATATTTTCAAAAGCTCGTACAAGTACTCGGTTGAACGGGATCAGTAGGCGAAGGCCTTTGTGCCAAACCACGACAGACTTGAGTCGAAGGAAAACTAAAATGCTAGAAGTTAGCAAACACAAGGCGTGCTTGAATAAGCTTATGCTGACGATAGCAAACGAGTACACGAGACCGAAGTATAGTTCGAACGGGATGGTCATGCACGCAGCCTTTTGGCTAAGTAGTGCGGAGTATCGCGCACCTAGACCCTTTGGTGCAAAAGAGTTGCGAACGAGAATGAGTGAGCATGCAAACTTGGATGTAGTCCGTACGGAATGGTTAAGCGGTACAACTTAGTCCACATGTCGCGTACCTCGACTCTTGGGTGCAATCGGGTTGCGAGCGATTACGCTAGAGATTCGTTGAACGAATCTGAAGGATGTCTTAGCGCATGACGCGAACGTGATTGAGGACTAGATCGTATGGCTTGAATCCGAGTGGTGTATGTGATAGGCTCGAAGAAGAATAAAAAATGAGTGTCGATGATTAGTCGAGTGGCTCGAACCCTGAGTGGTGTATGGACGTCATAGAAATTGTTCGACGAGACTACAAGATATACGGATAGAACGGGTATGTCGGCGAGGCGATACGATCGCGCAAAGCCTTAGAACGTGTCACGCTTAGTTGATCATGACTTCGAATGTCCCGAACGAGATGTCGTTCAGACAACTTGTGAATAGGCAACGCATGTTAGAAAACGATTCGGAACGATGAATGAAAGTGAATGGTCTTGATCGAGGAAACTTAGAAAGATCGCGCGTACGACTTCGAATTGATTCAAATGAATTGTGACTTGAGTTTGAACAACAACGATCTTGAAACTAGCTCGAGGAATAGCAGATAAACTTGATCTTGAATATTAAATGAAATGGTGGAATATCCAACTCGGACAACGGCATCGTCGCATGACTCGAAATTGGTTGCAAAGGAAGATCGTCAGGTTACGCATATCGTCGATGGTATTGAGGCGTATCAAAGATCGATATACGATAACTCGGGGGTACTCTGACTCGGCGAATGACGATCGTGCAAATGTCATTGTTCCGTTGGATGCTATACTCGGGATATTACAATGCGTCGAGGAAAATATAGACGTGGCTCGAAGATTTTCTGGTGGAATGAAGGACGGTCGGACTGTCGAATAGAGATCGCAGCTTGGACGAAAATGAAGTGTTTGGATTTCTTCGACGAAAACCCCAACGTCGACATTCTTGTCTTATGCGAGTGCAACTCCAGCCTCGCACATGCATCGCGCCGATTAGGGCGATCACTCCGCGTAAGCGCTGGTATGGTGATTCACACAGCGGGGGTGATCGAACTTGCACGGCATGACAATTTGATTGCTTCGACTTGTGGTTTGACGCGAAGGTGACTTGAGAACGATTTGGTGTACTTGTCGGTTGAATTTGAGGATTGAGTAGGTCCAATCCGCGTATCGAGAATAAGTTAGTCTAAACTCAAACAAGAGTTCGCCCCGATGAGAATGATTATTCCGCGGGAGCGTTGCATGGTGATTCATGAACCACCGTGGATAATCGGACTCGCGTGAGATTGGGGCGCAACGTATTGTCGAGCTAGACGACCTCGTGATCGAATACACGTATTGGTTAGAATTGGTAAACTGAATGGATTCGAATTCGTTGCGCTGCGCAACGAATGTCTTAATGCAAAATAGGCGATCATACTCGATGTTTAGAAATCAAAATGACGCGAGCTTGGGTAGAAAATCCCGTACTATCGACTTTGGTTTGACCTTAGGATTGGGGTCAGTGTTGGCATTATTATTGGGGAACTATGATTCCAATCCTGACATTGACTTAGCCTCGCAAAGATTGGCCTAGCGGTTAGGCGAAACGCCCCTGTTGTAAGAGTTATCAATCGAAGAGTTGATCTTAAGGATTGGTATGAATGGATAGTATGAATCGCGAATGTAGGAAACCCTACTCACGAGACTCGGCTGACATGCATATATTTCAGGGACGCCTGAGTATGTGCACGATGCGACTCGAGTGAGAATGACAAATTCTCAATCATGCGGCTTGGCTAAATGCATGTATTTTGGGGACGCTTGGAATGCGTGCACGATCCAGCCCAGTGATATGTTGAGTTCTAGCACGACTTGGGAAGTGAACGAGTATCGCGAACGTGAAATCATGCTAGTAAAAGTTGGTACAACGAATTGAACCGTTGATAGGAAGTTATGCTCGATGATAGTGCAATACGTAGTCTTGAATTGGACGAGAATTTCTTAGACTTGGTCGACCCCGCTAAGAAGAAGTCATACTGATTTCATGGACGAGAACGCTTGAGAATCGAATCGAGTCATCTCGATGACCGAGATGAATGAAAGTAAATTTGCCTTAGCCTACGACCCTCGTATTTGACGAATTACAACGTGCTCCATACGGCCATTCCAGTCTCATGACACGACGAAATAGAAACCAATACGAAGAATGCTTCAATTGAATAAGTAACAACAAGTCTAAAATGAACGAGAAGTAATTCGATAAAATCGACCAAACGCGTGCGACACGGAACTTAGGAAGATATCAAGTATGGTTCGATTCCATCGAACGATAGAGCCGTTCGAAGAAATTGTCTAAGAAACACGACGACACAAGTTAAGGAATGATAGGATGACCTGCACTCAAGAAGTCTCGAGGACGAGACTTATTTTGAGTGGTGTATTATGTAACGACCCGCTCCGCCCTAGCGGAACGCCGATCCAAACGGCGTGTGCAACGACTCAAAAACGAGCCGTCGACCCGAAGAGTTGCCTCGACCCGATGAAGTATCGATGCAAATCGATGCCAGACTTGCCTTGGCCCGTCAAGATGAATCCAGACTTAGACTTCCAAAGGTGCGCTCGGAGTATCGCTCGGCCAATGCAAACAGTGCTAAGGTGGGTGGCTCCGATGAACCCGTCTGTGCTTAGCCTAGACACATAACAATACGGACACATTCACGAGAATCGCTAGGCGATAACATCTTGCATGCTAATAAATGACTCAACGCACCTAGCTAAGGGAATAATCCCATCTTGCATGCTTGTTTAGAACATGGAAAAGAACTCGACAATTATAGAAACGCTCGCACCGCGCTCTACGCTCGTGCTAAGGCACAAGCCCACGTTCATGTCCATTATACGTTCAAACAATGAAACAATGAATGGTTTACAATAATGAAACGGAAAGACTATCAACATAGTCGCTCCGAGTAGAGTTTAGCAACATTGAAAGGCTATGGGACCGATGGGTCGCCAAGGCGACTCCCACACTGGGAGTTGCGTAATGCGTGAATGAATGGATCAACAAATGAACGAACGAATGAATGAATGAATACATGAATGAATCGATGAATCAAATGAACAAGTGAAAGAAAGAAAGAAAAGAAAGAATACGTGAAAGATAAGACATGGAAGACGCTATCGACAGGTATGACGGGCACGTGCAACGGGGCTCGCTACCCGCGCTGTACGGACGCCAACCTGGTCGATAACGCATTATGGCTAAGGGTTAGCCTACGGCTCGGAGATAGCCGCTAAGTTAAAATGACAAGACAATACGAAATGGTCGTGGACAAACGGCACGGGCGATGGGGGGAATACCGTGGCCGTCGTGTGGAAGGATTCTGCGGCACGGGCGTTGGGGGGGTAAACCGTGGCCGGCCTAGACGGAATCAACGGCGCTTACGGGCTGCTTGGGTGCGGGCTTGGGCACCAAGAGACGTAAGTAGGAGGGTATATTCAAGAGACTTAACGGGGTGTACCAGCCATCACCCTACGCTAAGTTGAGAATTGCCACAGGGGAATGTCCTAAATGGCTTGTAAAGCCAGCGACCCGTGCATGTAGATTAAGTGGACTATGCTGGTGGCAATCCACGTGCAAGTTCTTGCATTGAAATCAAAGTAGTCTAAGTTAAATGAACAAGTGTCTCCTGAACATGCTTACAAAGTAACATCCTGAATATGAACGTGCTCGAAATGTAACATGCCTGAACATGCTTGAAATGTGCCTCTTGAACATGCTCGAAACGTAACACTAGAACATGCCCACGACGTGCTAGAACCCGAGACATGGACACACACCCGATATTGAATGCGTACATGAATCGTGTTATGTTATTATACATGAATTGTTGTTTAACTTGGTTTACCTTGAACAGGGAAGGCCGGACGGTAAGTATGGGTAAGTCGTACATGTATTTTCATGCGACACTTGAGTTCGGTAACACGAGATAGGCTATGCAATATGCTATGAAACTGATCCTAAGGCAAGATTAGAAAGACAATGAATGATAGAGATGCACAAAAGTAAATGGAACGTGTTTGGTAATGATGGCATTGTGGGCGAGCAAGCCTCCCCACCAGTGCATAACAATGTACTGATAACCCCACAGTATGCTTGCAGGATAGCAGGAGACGCCGGCGGGTGCGAAGCTTCCATCGAACGTGTCAAGGCGCGGAGCCAACTCTGGGGCCTTGGAACGTTGCAAGAAGCTGAAGCATCCTATACAGGACATAATGTATCGGAACATCGCCATGTATCATTCCATGTTGTAAGCCACTTGGCACGCCTTTTATGTTTCAGAGAGAGAGCTTGAGCGATTTGTAATATCGGCCTAGCGCCGCTTGTAAACTTCTTGAAATTCAATAAAGAGATTTGGATTCGCTTCTACTTGTGTTCATTTTTACTTCCGCTGCAAATGGGGACACTCTGTGCGACTCTGTGGCCTAGACTCAAATCGGCCGTTTCTGGACTTGGCCTTGCACGGGCGCAACCTAGGCCCGTACGGCATCACGCCTTAGCGAGGACGATCGCTCCTACGGGAGCGGGGCGTGACAATAGTCGTTACTTTTATGAAGTAGTGACTGTAAGATGTGCTGAGGTTTATGCTAGTGCGCAGAGTCACTAGCAGTGTCTGTGCGCACTATAATTTATGAATTATCTGTGCAGATGCTCGCTTGCTGATACACAGTACACTTTTTGTAGTACATGTACGGATGCTTGCGTAGTGACTATACAGATGCTTGTGCAGTTACTGCGTGGATGCTTTCTCATTGAGGTACAATGCCACTAGATAGTGCCTGTGTACTTTTTTATAGAAAATACTTACATTTTCCTGACATATTTTGTTTATGTGCAGTTTTCGTGTCCATGCCTCTTTTTGGGGATATCTATTTTGATTCAGCGGTCTGTGCCCTAGGCATAAATGTTGATGAGGCGCTCGTTAATCATGCCAAGAAGTTGATCGCCCAAGGTCAATCGAAAGAGCGACTGGCTAAGATACGGGATCAACATCCTGTATACTTCCGTCATATGATGGATCGAGGCAAGTTCAGTCTCCCTTCTGATGACGTCGAGATGCTAAAACCTTGGTTCCTTTTTGGCGATCAACTGATTCTGGAAGAGACCGAGCTCTTGGAGATAAATAAGAATTGGTACTTCGAGAATGACGGTCTCTCCTTGTTTGTTTCGTCAGTCAACCGGCACCTCCCGCTCTCGGTTTTCTTTTGCTTTGTCGAGAAGCATCTCATAAAATGGAAGCTGACCCTAGAGCAAGGGGGTTTAATGAAAGGCCATATCCAGGTGGATAGGCACTCTAAGAGAAAGGATAATTTTAAAAGTGCACGCGATGGTCCATCGTACACGTTGCGTATGTTGCTCCCTGGTCGTCTGCTTAGTGATTTTACCACAGAGGTACATCTATTCTGGGCTTCTCGTTTTGCAAATCGGCTTCTAGCGACGGGATGCTCGTTTCCGAAAAAGGCTTTCCGGGTTGAAGGCTGGATCCATCCTAGGGCTGAATGGTGTGAACTAACCTAGTGGGTGTTGGGTAGGTTTAAGGAGGATCTTTAAGGTATGGGCTTGTATTACGCCATCATGGCTACCGAACATGGTATAGAGATCAATCAACCCATTTTCATAACCTTGCTGGAGATATATAACCACCATACCAGACTTTCTTTACTTTGCACGGAGAGATGGGGTTGGTCCTCCATGAGGTGTATGCCATCTCGAAGCTGCCATGGGAGAACAAAGTCGTATGAGGAATATACTCCTTACGAAGAGGAGTTTTTAGTGCTGGAGAACAAATATCCTGAAATGATAGTCGTGTATAAAGAATTGCTTTCCCATCATCAAGTGTGCGTTCGCCAGGACAGAGCGAAGGCTCCGCCCCATATTAAAGCTTGGAAGGATTATATCTTCGAAAAGCACCTGTCGAAGCCGGGAACGGTCAACCTTTCCATGCACAAGGAAAATATCACGGATGAGGTAGAACATTTGATGGCCGTAGAAGGGGTCTCTACTCCCTTAGCAGATGTCGAAGGAAAACCCACCTCTACCGTTCATAGCTATTTATGTCAGAACCTGACTGCTCTGAGCCCGAAAGCGGTGCTGGCTGCTTTTCTGATGATATTGCTGCGAAAAGTCGTAGTTCCTGGAGGCTCAGGATCCATAGGATGGGTCACCCAGGAACTCATTCTGCCAGCTTTGAAACTAGCCTTTAAGCTTTCGCTAGCTCAGCTCTCGGCTATGGTATGCAATGCCTTGCGAGGCCAGTAGAAACTCTCGAAGACGATAATAGAGTGTCGTGGAGGAGACGATGAATTCCTTCGTGCTGAGCTCTCTTATCATTATTTGATGGCTTGGTTATCATTATATCGCCCGGATTTAATAGTCCCCAACACCATTGACGATTATGCGGAGGGGGATGCGACACTGCACAACTATCATCGGGCAAAATAGCTCCATTAGGGCTCTAGGTGGATGTTGAGCTGTTTAGATGGCTACGACTTCAACAGGCCTAGGGTTTCGCCCTCTTACAAGACATACCTTGTAGACGATGAACTAATAGACCAAGGCAAAGTGGATATTGATCTGACTATCGGTGCTTTCTATTGGCTGTAGTCCGTTCGTCCTTCATACTTGGTATACCGGAATCAAAACCAGGTGTATCTGGAGCCCTATCTGCCGAGTCGATTTGTGCGACAGTTCGTCTACAGCCAGACGATGATGGATAATCCAAGCTCCTACCTCGGTTATGAAGGGAGCCTGCTGGATGGAGCCCGGGCATGGTGCTATTTTAATATCGGATGCACCGGAACGAAGTTTACGATCCCCGCAATGTACAGAGAAACTCGTATCTTATATTCTGCCGTAAAGTTTTACTGCATTGCCAACAACTTCTTATCGTACTACGATCGAGAATGGAGCTTGATTTAAGGGGAAAAGTTTGAGGCATCTCGGTCAGCCCTCGAGCGCCTCCGAGAGCTTGCATCGTCTGGCAGTAAATCCTCGGACTGTTCTATTACCTCTCGGAAGAGAACAGAGGACGAAGAACCCTTAAGTAACTGTTGAAACGTCAAGCTGCTTCAGAGGCGAGTTCTCCTCCTGCTAAGAGAACCAAACAGGCTGTACCTAGACGGTACGGTCCCTAACGATGGTTTTTGCCACGCCATAGCACTCCGGCTGTTGAACCCTCCTTGCAGTTACATTTCGGTTCTTTTTATTTGGTTTCTTGTCTCAGATATTCTGCTTATCGCTGGTTTGCTTGTATAGGCGAAGAAGAAGAAGAAGTCTAGCAGTTCAGAGATACATAGGGAACTTCTTGAGAAACCTGCCCCAGAGGGAGCCGCTGCGTCCGGCGGTTCAAGTCACCATCCATTCGCCCACCGAAGGTCCTTCTTCAAGAAGGAAAGAAAAGATTGCCCCCGTCGTAGGTCCTTTAAATCGTGGGACGCACCCGATTGCGAGAACCGAAGAGGTTAGTGTTCCGAATGAGAATCTGGCAACCTCAACTGCTGAGGCTGCTGCCTCGGGAGTTGCTTCTCCTCTTGCTCCTTTCGAATACGAGACCCAGTGCTTCTCAGAGCCAGCGACTTCACCTCAGCGAGAAGCTTTCCTGGAGCCGATTGTGGATGAGCCTGTGGTGATACCCGAGATTAGTCTTGTGGTGGCAAAAGGCATTATTCCAGAATCTATATCCACGACGGATCGATGAGCTGAGGATACTGAAGGCATTTTTCGAGACTCCTCAACTGTACCTCTTTTCTATACTGAAAAAGGGGCTGAAGATGACCCAGGTACACCGCGAGGTGAGGAGGAACACGCGGTCGAGGAATTTCTTTTGGCAGGCATCAGGGATTCGCCCCAAAGGCTAGTCGAAGAGACCGTGGTAAGTTTGATGGTAGAGGCTATCGAAGAGTTAGCCGGACGGGCTATTGAAGAATCGGTTAAAATGACCATCGAGCAGTTAGCCGATGAGGTCATTATGAAAGCGGCCCAGGAGGCAATCAAAGAGATGGCCAATATTGTCCTTGGAGAGACGATCGAGGAGACCATGGAAGAGTGGGTCGAGGAGGTTTTTGATGACCCGGTTACTGAGGAGACTATATGAGAGAATGTCGAGGAGACTGCTGATGAGTTGGTCGCTGAGGAGCCGGATGATGTAGCTGCTGAGATGGAGGTTGAGGAGGCTGCTGAGGAGCTCATTGAAAGCTCGACCGAGGAAACTATGGAAGCATCGATCGAGAAGATCTCCGAGGAACTGGTTGTTGAAGAGTCCCTCAATGCAGTCACTATACAGCTGCTTGAGGAGACTACTATCGAGCCAATTGTTAGAGATTTGGTGGAGGGGACCACTGATGAACCAGCTACTGAAGAACTGGTTAAGGAAACTACTGAGGGATCGGTCAACATGACTGTGAAGGGTTGGTCACGAAGACCGTTCCAGAGCCAGACCATGAGGCTCCCCAGATGTCAACTACAAAAATTATCGAAAAGCCGGCAAGGGAGCCCGTTGAAGAGCCAGCCATCCACCAGACAACGTCGACAAGTACTGTCATTATTCTATTAATGGCCTCCCTCCCAGTCATGGTACTACCTGTCCTGGCTGCAATACCTAGTCATGTGTTACCTGCTGCTGCCGCTCTGGGATCTTCCATCGTGGCATCTTCGATAACCCCAATGGGTATGGCTGATAATGTTTATTATGCCAACCTCATCCTGGGCACCATTCGCCATGCTTTAAAGCGTGTTATAGAGGGTGTCCTACAGCGTAACCGAACGCTTAGGCGGGCTCGGTCTACAGCAAGAGCCTAGCTAGCGGTGTTGTGCGAATATTAGGAGTACGAAGTAAAAGCAGATGCGATAGAGGCTCTTCTGACGGAATTAGAAGCGACCGTCTCAGAGCTTCAAGATCTTGAGCACAACATTTCGTCTCTAGCAGACGTGGAATTAGAGAAGATGGCCGCTGAACTTTGCCATCACGAACGGAGGCATTAGGCTATGACTAACAAGATTGTCGAGATTAAAACAGAGATTGAAGAGGCGAAAGATGTCGAAGAAGTTCATGTCTGCCATCGAACAACCTTGAAGGAATAGTACGAGACCCTCGGGACCAAATTTGGCAGCTGGAAGAGGCGTTGGCCTTCGCTGAGAGTGCACTGGAGAAGTCAAGAGACTAGCAGGAGGTCCTTCGCCAACGATCCGAACCTTTGCTCGGGTGAAGGAAAGTATCGATATTCGTCAGGCAGAGTTAGACCTTGCACGATAGAACCTATCCCAGCTCGAGGATGAGGCCGCCAGATGGCAAGAGCTGTAAACCCCCTAAAATTTCACCATATTTGTTTATTTTATTATGTTTGTGTTTGTACGTCGAGTGCGAATACGTATGTGCAAGATATTTTTTTGTGACATAAAATGTTTTATTATAGGTTCGTAATATAAAAATAAATAGTTTTGTTTTCAAAATACATATAAAGTAAATATTTTTCCCGTAAAAATGTAGTTAAATGTTTTATTTAATTTTGTTATTTAATAAAAAGATATTTCAAATAGTTAAATATTTATTTTGATTTTTGAAATTATTTATTATTATTTTTAGAAAAGATGTTTTAAATTTATTATGGTAATTTGAACCTTGATTTGATTTTATTGATTTGATTTAAATAGTTTAATTTAAAGATGTGACTTATCAATATTTAATTTGGATTTGGATTTACCTATATTTGAATTAGATTTAGATTTTATTGAGTTAGTTTCAATTCGATTTAAATTAAAAGTAAGATTATTAAAAGGGGTTTTAATTTTTCCTAATACTTACCCAAATAGGGTTTCCACCTCCTATATAAGGAGAGCCTCATTAATACATGTACAATAATTCCCATGTCGGACACACCCCCGATACAATCAAATCCCTAACCTAACCCTATTCTAAACCCTCGAACAGCTTACATCATCCCCGGCCACAACAACCCTGTTGCCACCATCACCTCCGCTCTTCCAATAACTCCCTGCACATCAGCACCTCCATCATTGTCGCATACCCGATGTCGTCTCCCCGTTCCTTTGACTTCACCGATAAACTTTTACCCCGACCACCACCAGCATCACCAGTTTCTTACCATTGCCAGACCCTTACCCCCATTTTGACCAAATCTAACGCCGTCACCATCAATGCAATCACAGATTTCCTACCGCCACCACCAAGACCACCGTCGCTGTTTCCCTACCACCTACCATCGATTGATACCACCACCGCTTCCACAACCGTTATCATCATCATCCATCACCACCACCCATCGCCGTGGGCAGAACGGCGACCACCGTAGTCCACCTTCGCTGCCGAGATGACAAAACCAAAACTGCATCTGTGTCCAACAGAAGGACACGTCGACACCCACAAAAATACCAACCAGAAGATGAAACTAGGAAAAACCCAACATCCTCACCTAATTTTTGGCATCGTCCCGGCGACCACCGCATCGGCGAACCCCTCCAAGTGTCGTCCCCTCCTTCCTCAGGCCGACGTCGAACCTCTTCATCGGAGCACTAGATCCGCTCCGAGTAACCCCCGCGAGCACCGCCGGCGCGAGCGCCGCCGCAGCTGTACGAGCCGCCTTCCGCAGCCCTCTGCGCTTAGCGCCTCCCTCCGCCAGATCCAACCGGATCCGACTTCCTCGCCGACGAGCCCAGCGACACCACGAGAACGGCGCCGACCCCATGCTCTGTCGGCCCCCGGCCTCAGCCGTGACTGCCACCGCCTTCCTCCAGCACCGAAGGCCCGCCAACACCGAGCGTCCGGTGAGCCCCTTTTCCTCCTATCTCTTTCTTCCTCTCATTTTTCTAATATTTCGGGAGAGAGAGAACAGATGGGCTACTTATCTAAAGTTATAATGGTAATAATGCTTATTCAGTAATTAGTATATTATTAGTAAAATTAATTATTAATAGTTCTATTATTATTATTATTACTACTATTATGATTATTATTATTTTTATTAGTATTATTATTATTATTAATTGTATGTATTAGTTTAGATATTTTGGTATCATGGGGTATATATATATATGTAAAATATATATCAAATATTTTTATTGTAATAAATGGTTTAAATATATATAATTGTTCAAAATACAGTCTATATTTTAATAGGGATTCTAACTATAGAGATGTTCTTGTAATACTTTGTTAAACTTAAACATAGCTTTATTATATAAATAAATTGCTGGATTCCAAAATATATTTAAAAAATGTTTTTATTATAAAGTGTAGTTTCTAAAAATATAAAATAATTCCTAAGTATTTCAAATATTTTCTAGAAAGTATTTTAACCAATAAAAATATACTTTTTAGCTAGAAAATTTTTATTTTGATAAACTTAAGAGTTTTCTCACCTAGAAACTGATTCTTGAAATTTTCTAATAAAATTAGTCTTCAAAACAATAAGGGAATAATTTCTAAAACTAGTATAAATATTCAGTTACTCCTAAATTCCTCCTATTATCGTCGTTGATCGTGACTAATCACATGTTCCTATTCTCTCGCGATTTTGGACTATTACATCGACCATGGCTATTGGACTATTGAGACATGTCAAAGAATACCGTACCACACCAGGCGACACTGCAGACAAGATACCTTGCCATTAAACTGTTAATATTCAGTCTGCATTTATTTATTATATATCACTGTTCATTATTTTTGGTTATTACAGTTCCTGATTTACTACCTGCTCAGTGATTATTAGTTTACTTGTTATTATCCTTTGATTGTATATGAACCTAGAGTTAAGGGACTACCTTCTGTAGTGTATCGTATACACCTTGACATAGTTGTACCATGAGGATGTGAGAGATGAGTAGCATGTAGAGGTTCTTGCGTGTGGGCTGATCCCCCATGTTCATGCGTTAGGGCTAACTGCTAATAGAGGAATGATAGGAGACTTAGCAGTTAGTAGAGGTATATGAGTCATGGATGTGACTCTGTTAGGCATTGGGTGGAAAGAACAGTTCCTTAACGTATGGACCACATATGCACTTTCCTATTATTGCCGGTTATCTCCCTTGGAGATACGTCCTGGATCCTGATACCTGATTTTCTGCTGGCCTTTGACATTCGAGGAATGTTTTGCTTTGAGGTCCCTGGTATCCTGATGGGACCATACCTGAGTTCCTGTACCTGAGCCAAAGTACCCATGCATTGAAGGTTTGTTCTTACTTCATAAACACATTAGAATGGTCAGGTAACCCTCGTCAATGTCATATCACCCAGTCCCATTACTTTGGACAATGTCGCATAGTGGTATAGTGTACTACCCCTTGTCCTTGTTTGGTTATAGGGGTAGTCCACTGTTTCGATTATGAGGTATTGGATCTTGTTACGAGTGGGACTATTACTTTACTTGTGATTTATGACATAGTTTATATATTCAGTTAAGTGGCATGTTCTTCATGTATCTTGTTACGTCCCTCTGAGGACCTGGTGATCTCTCCAGGTGCGTGCTTTTATGGTTTACTGCAGGTGTTCTAGCCAAGGCCGTAATCTTCTTCATTCCTTCGAAGACGATTGTGCTTGGTTCGTCTTGATATCTTATCGATCACTTCTTGTATATTTTATTTGAGATAGTCGGTAGTAGACTTTGTCTCCGTCCAACTTTTGTTCAAATTACAGTCCAGTATTGATTTCTATTTTATATTGATTCTTTATTTGTGGATGAGATTAATATCATGGATTACTGTATTTCACAGCTTATGTATACATACGATGGTTCCATATATTGGAGTATACTTCGTATGTATACAACTGGCATGAATCCGTACCTAGTCCTAAGTATTTTGGGACTGGGACGTTACCTGTTTTTTGTGGTGGCCCATGCAGGTCGAGTTTATCACTTCAGTTACGTTACTGTACCGATGTGAGCCTGCATATAGGATTAGAGTCTAGAATCTCATCCACTTGCTTGATCCCCTTCTTTGACTCCCAAATTTTCGAACTCTCGATCAACTCCCTTGATTTGCATCTTGTTTGAACTCTTTCTACCACAACCCTTACTTTTCGTACTTGATGGAGGTTAGGAAGATGACTACACTAGTATTTTCTCATAGGTCATACACGTGGCTAGAAGGATTATATTGACAGTTAGTATGCAATAGAGTCATATTTGAGCTACAAAGGTATTTTATTTTGAAGATTACTTAATTCCAAGTTGGGTAGTAGCATATTACCGCCTTCAAAGGATAGTTGAAATTTTATTTTGCTATTACAATGTGGTATACACAAGAGGATAGCTAGATCGAGAAAACAAATTTATGATTTATGATTTTTGGAAATTGTGAAATAGTTTATGATTTATTGGGATATGAAACCGATTTGAGAAACATCTTGAAATAGTGACACATAATTTACGGTTAAGTTCAAGTTTGGATTGTAATATGTTAAATTTTATTTCGAATTTATTAAAGAGTTTTAAATTATAAGTTATGATTTTGTAAACGACTAGAGAATGCGGAGGGTTTATGATTTACGGTTTATTAGAGAGCTTGAGGTTTTAAATTGAGTCGTACGATTTATGAGTTTATTTAATTTTGAGTTTGAAAAGATGATGGTAAAATTTTTGTTTAAAATATTATGGAAGGTATGAAATCGACTTTGAAGGAAAAATTTAAATTTCAAATTGTGTTATATGATCTATGATTTATAAAGTTATTAAGATTTCGAGTTTAAAGCCTTGATTATGGATATTTAAATTTTGGTGAGAAAAAAATAGAGTATGTTCAAATTGCGATATACAAGGCCTATTTCGAGATTGATTATAGATTTAAATTTTGATTAAACTTGACAGCCTAAGATAATTAGAAATTTTGGTGGAGTATCATGAGAATTTTATTGGAAAACTTTCGAGGAACTTAAAATTTTTAGATTAGATCATATATTGGTAGAGGACCAAGAATCAAACAATGTCACCCTAACTGTATAACTATATCTTTATCTTGACTTACTCGACCTTCCCTCAAATCTAGATCCTTTATCGTGACCATCTAATTGTTTAAAACTTAGAAATGATTAGAATCTTTCCCTTGACCATGTTCCATCTAAGTGACTAACTTCTCTCTATAAGCCGTGTCCCTAACTTATTTTACTTTGACCTACTAGAATCCTTAATTACCTAATTTGTGCTTTAACTGGATCCATTTTATTTGTGCGTAAATATCACCTTATGAACTCCCACTTTCTATTATAGACCTATTGGTGTTCCCTATCATGACTTTGATATTTGGAGCACAACAATAGACTTTTTCTTCCAATAAATTCCATATACAAGACCTAGACGAGCCCACCTTCATGTAGGTATATCACGTGCCACTAAAACACATCTCCTTGTACTCTGTTTTCTTAATATGACTTTGGATCAAAAAGACTAAACTGTAACCTTTACCATGATGCCGACTCATGACCACAGAAAGAGATTCAACCAAGACTCAAGTCTTTTGACCCCATAAATGATTGTGATCAACTTAATCCCATAAACGCTTAGCTTGTGCTCTATGTTGATTGCTAACCCGTGCCTTTTATTTGCGTGCCTTATCTTATTTGCTTAGACCCTTAAATTTTACTTTCGCACAATAATCCATAATTATTATCCAAACCCTTACCAAGACCGTTGAAGCCGAGCCATATTCTTCACCCAAATGTTTACTTTATTTAACTTCCCGTAACTCATGCAAATCGTATTTATTATGGTTTCCTTGTATGTAGATGAAATTTATATGGCACCCTTCAATTCTACGACTAGATTAGAGAATCCCACATGGAAGATTAAAAGAATATGAAGAATATGCTATGGCGCAAAAAATAATATTTTTAATAAACTGTGGTGGTTAAAGGTACGATTAGATGTGAAAGAATTATAAATTGACAAATTGTCTTCAAGGAATAAACAGAAATTTAAGAATGAGGAATTGTGATGCTCAAAGGATTGATCCCATATTAGTAAACACGGAACTCCTAGTAGGAAGAGTTGATTTGAGAAGTATATAGGTTTGAAAAAAAATGATTGGGGAAATTATTAAATTCCAAAAGTTTGAGACTTATTATGAGGTATGTGATTTTTTTTCCAAAATAGTCAAGATTAGAACTAAGGTTACGAGATTTATGAATTGAGATTATGTTTTAAGGAACCAAAGTTTTGTAAGGCAAAATTTAAGAGAAACTCCAATTTGAGGAAAAAAATTCATAAAAAATTAAATTTTGTGGAATATAAAATTTGAAGAGACTGTATAAAGTTACTATTGATAAGACTATTCGAGATATAATGATGAAAGTTTGAATCATGAGTATCGAGCTAGAAAAATTTTTAGATTTAAAAAATTGTTGTGAGCATGCACGCCTTAGATAAATGATAGTCTTTTTCGAATATAGACATTGATTTGGACGCCATGACATTTCTTCTAGACTATACCAATTTTTTTTCTAGATTATTGTTGTTCAAATTGCTTGCTGGATTCCATTTTCGAATCGTTGCTTAAACTTCTTATCGATAAACTCTCGTGCCTATGATTTTACCATCTTGACTAATACTGCTACTATAATCTAGTTTTGCAAGCTCATTGATTTATTGAGCTTGTTTATGACTTATGCTATTGAGCGCGCTCACTAACATAATGTCTAATCAGAACCTGTGCATGATGGTCTAATCAACCAAGTGCACTTTGGTTCGCTTTTACCTATTGTTCTACGTGGATGGGACATAATTATAACTTGATCTCTAGAATCCCATCCACGACTGCCTTGACAATTCTTTTGAAATTATTGCTTCAATCTTTACCTATTTTGGAAGGACGGAGGCACTTATACTAGGATTCCCTCTAGTCGACCTATCACTTATGACCCTAGTCACTGAATATGCCTATATATTCGTCTTAACTTCTCGTCCTTTCCTCGGCCCTACATTTGTTATCACCACTGAAGTTAGGAATGAATCATTCTCGTAATCGTGCCCTCAACTCTACCTATTCCTAAAATTTCGATGACGAAATTCTTGTAAGTTGGGTAGGATGTAAACCCCTTAAAATTTCACCATATTTGTTTATTTTATTACGTTGGTGTTTGTACGTCGAGTGCGAATACGTATGTACAAGATATTTTTTTGTGACAAAAATGTTTTATTATAGGTTCGTAATATAAAAATAAATAGTTTTGTCTTCGAAATACATATAAAGTAAATATTTTTCCCGCAAAAATATAGTTAAATATTTTATTTAATTTCGTTATTTAATAAAAAGATATTTCAAATAGTTAAATATTTATTTTGATTTTCAAAATTATTTTTTATTATTTTTAGAAAAGATGTTTTGAATTTATTATGGTAATTTGAACCTTGATTTGATTTTATTGATTTGATTTAAATAGTTTAATTTAAAGATGTGACTTATCTATATTTAATTTGGATTTGGATTTACCTAGATTTGAATTAGATTTTATTGAGTTAGTTTCAATTCAATTTAAATTAAAAGTAAGATTATTAAAAGGGGTTTTAATTTTTTATAATACTTATCCAAATAGGGTTTCCACCTCCTATAAAAGGAGAGCCTCATTATTCTCTTTTCTCCATGAATTCCACAACCTAAAACTTCCACCACAGATGTGCATAGTGTTTGTGTCCACCGTCTTATTCCATACTTTATACATGTACAATAATTCCCGTGTCGGACACACCCCCGACACAATCAAATCCCTAAACTAACCCTATTCTAAACCCCCGTCTAGCCTACATCATCCCCGGCCACAACAATCCCGTCGCCACCATCACCTCCACTCTTCCAACAACTCCCCGCACATCAGCATCTCCATCATTGCCGCATACCCGATGCCGCCTCCCCGATGCTGCCTCCCGTTCCTTCGACTTCACCGATAAACTTCTACCCCGACCACCACCAGCATCACCAGTTTCTTACCGTTGCTAGACCCTTGCCCCCGTTCCGATCAAACCCAACGCCGTCACCAGCAATGCAATCATAGATTTCCCTTCGCCACAACCAAGACCACCGTCGCTGTTTTCCTACCACCTACCATCGATTGATACCACCACCGCTGCCACAACCGTTATCATCATCATCCATCACCACCACCCACCGCCGTGGGCAGCGCGGCGACCACCATAGTCCACCTTCGCTGCCGAGACGACAAAACCAAAACCGCATCTGTGTCCAACAGAAGGACACGTCGACACCCACAAAAATACCACACCAGAAGAAGAAACCAGAGAAAACCCAACATCCTCACCTAATTTCCAGCCTCGTCCCGGCGACCGCCGCATCGGCGAACCCCTCCGAGTGTCGTCCCCTCTTTCCTCAGGCCGACGTCGAACCTCTTCATCAGAGCACCAGATCCGCTCTGAGTAACCCCCGTGAGCACCGCCCGTGCAAGCGCCGCCCGCGCGAGCGCCGCCTCCCGTCGTACGAGCCATCTTTCGCAACCCTCTTGCCCAGCGCCTCCCTCCGCCAGATCCAACCGGATCCGGCTCCCGCCGGCGAGCCCAACGCACCACGAGAATGGCACCGCCCCGTGCTCCGCCCGCACCCGGCCTCAGCCGTGACACCACCGCCTTCCTCCGGCGACGAAGACCTGCCAACACCGAGCGTCCGGTGAACCCCTTTTCCTCTTCTCTCTTTCTTCCTCTCATTTTTCTAATATTTCGGGAGAGAAAGAACAGATGGGTTACTTATCTAAAGTTATAATGGTAATAATGCTTATTCAGTAATTAGTATATTATTTGTAAAATTAATTATTAATAGTTATTATTATATTATTATTATTATTATTATTATTTATTATATTATTATTATTATTATTACTATTATGATTATTATTATTATTATTTTATTATTATTATCAATTGTATGTATTAGTTTAGATATTTTGGTATCATGGGATATATATATATACGTAAAAATATATCAAATTTTTTATTATAATAAATGGTTTAAATATATATAATTGTTCAAAATATAGTCTATATTTTAATACGAATTCTAACTATAGAGATGTTCTTGTAGTACTTTGTTAAACTTAAACATAGCTTTATTATATAAATAAATTGCTGGATTCCAAAGTATATTTAAAAAAATGTTTTTATTATAAAGTGTAGTTTCTAAAAGTATAAAATAATTCCTAAGTAGTTCAAATATTTTCTAGAAAGTATTTTAACCAATAAAAATATACTTTTTAGCTAGAAAATTTTTATTTTGATAAAATTAAGAGTTTTCTTGCCTAAAACGGATTCTTGAAATTTTCTAATAAAATTAGTCATCAAAACAATAATGGAATAATTTCTAAAACTAGTATAAATATTCAGTTACTCCTAAATTCCTCCTATTATTGTCGTTGATCATGAATAATCACATGTTCCTATTCTCTCGCAATTTTGGACTATTACATCGACCATGGCTATTGGACTATTAAGACATGTCAGAGAACACCGCACCAAACCAGGCGACACTCCAGGCAAGATACCTTCCCATTAAACTATTTATATTCAGTCTGCATTTATTTATTACATATCACTGTTCATTATTTCTGGTTCTTACAGTTCCTGATTTAGTACCTGCTTAGTGATTATTAGTTTACTTTGTTATCATCCTTTGATTGTATATGAACCTAGAGTTAAGGGACTACCTTCTGTAGTGTATCGCATACACCTTGACACAGTTGTACCATGAGGATGTGAGAGATGAGTAGCATGTAGAGGTTCTTGCGTGTGGGTTGATCCCCCATGTGCATGCGTTAGGACTATCTGCTAATAGAGGCATGTTAGGAGACTTAGCAGTTAGTAGAGGTATGAGTCATGGATGTTACTATGTTAGGCATTGGGTGGGAAGAACAATTCCTTAACGTACAGGCCACGTATGCACTTTCCTATTATTGTCGGTTATCTGCTGGAGATACGGTCCTGGATCCTGATACCTGATTTTCTGTTGGCCCCTGACATTCGAGGAATGTTATGCTTTGAGGTCCCTGGTATCCTGATGAGACCATACCTGAGTTCCTGTACCTGAGCCAGAGTGCCCATGAGTTGAAGGTTTATTCTTACTGCATAAATACATTAGATTGGTCAGGTAACCCTCGTCTATGTCATATCACCTGTCACGACCCGCACCCAATGAAAGGCACGAGAGGTGAATACGCCCAGCCTACGCCGCAGTGTCGGCAGTAGAACGTTGTCCTGAGTCACAGTATCTAACACAGTCTACAATAAGCTCCAAATGGAGAGTAATAATAAGAAACTTAATCACAATACTAAGATGCAATAGAATAGAAATCACAAGAGAGTTTCAACATAAATAGAAGTCTAAGTGTAAACCACCAGAATAAATCTCAAGTACAACTCATAAAGTCTCAAGTGGAAAGACAATAAAAACTAAGTCTCAGCTAGACTATAGGCAAGTCCTCAGTGACTGCTGGATCCTCCTGAGGGTCCACATTGCCAGTGTCATTTAAGCCAATGCCATAATAAGTAGGGCAGTACTCCTCATCAATACCTGTAAAATTTTCAACATGCCCAGTCAGGACGGAACGAGCACATATCTCTCATAACAGTTCATAGCAGGAATGGACATATAAAGCAAGCTATAGAAGACTATACATTAATCGCTGTAAAGAAAGTCAACAAGAGAGAACGACTATAAAATGAGATATAATATGATAAATAGAGAAATGTAACCTTCTACGTAATTTAGAGCATGAATTGGTTATGTAAACGGTCTGGGTTGCACATGGATACAGCTATGGAGTGCACATGGAAGCCTACTAGGGATAATGATCACATAACCAACTACACTCTCCCTACCCCCAATCAATAAACAAGGATGAATGCATGTTATCTTATTGCACATGGATAAACTACTGTATACATGGAGCTCATGGTCATGAGTGTACATAAATAACATATGAGTGCACATGGATAAATATGAATACATGGAGTACATGACGGCCATGATAAAGTACATGAACATGACATACTCGATGTATCCAAGGCGATAACATCGCATGAAAAGATCCATAGGGTACTAATCCGTGTGAACGTCGTGTCAGCATCAAGTATACTAGTCTATAACAAGAGAACATATCCAAAGAAGTATGAAAAGATCAGAGAATGTACTCGTCTGGCAAATTGAACTACTGATGATGAGGTGTAACTAAACTGGGGCAATGTAAACCTATTTAGAGTATACCCATGTCACAACCAAGTCCACAATATCAAAAGAAATAGCTACAATGCAAGACTACATGCTTCTAGGTCCATTTTGGTCAAAGTCAACCCTTGTCAACTCTGGTCAAACCTGGTCAACGCTGGTCAAACCTGGTCAAACCTGGGTCAACTAGTCCGTCTACTAATTTCTAGGTCATACACAAAATTCTAGGTCATTTGGAGTTCGTTTGAGTTGAATTGGATCAAGTTTGACCCAAAGTTGACTTTTGTCAATTTTGTCAACTTGTCGGCCAATTCGACTAAACTAGGCTCGAAATGACAAACCAAATCTGTCCTAGGACTCCTATAGTTATACACCACTACAATCTACTCTAAGAGAAATTCCAAGAATAATATCTATATACATATAGGTATATACACACACGTGTATATACAATACAAACAAAACCTAAATCTAACAAATGGTGGTGTGTGTGTCCTGGAGCTTACTGAAATGGGATAAATCTGAGATTAAAAACAGGAAAATACACCCGTGGCATACCACAATTTAATATAGTATATATATTATATATTAATATATATATATAATATATAATAATATAATATATAAATATATATATATATATATATATATATATATATTATATATAAATTTTTTTTATATATATATACAAAGTAAGGAACTACATATAATATTTATATATACACAAATGCTCAAAATGGAAAGATACGCAATGATGCAATATACTATAAAGAGTCTAAAATCTGGAATAATATCTCCCTCGACCCATTCTCATTATGTATGCATTAGGAATGGGTTTCAACGGGATTTTATACATATATAATTAAACATATATACATAGCTATATAGAAAGCATATATATACTCATAATTGATGGAAAATTATGAAACAAAGCCAAAAGTTGGTTCCCACATATCCAAAACCTCATATTAGTCCTGTAAACTTAGATTTTAGAAGCTAAGAAGCTGGAAATCAAAATATCACATTTAACTCAAAAATCGAAATCAAAGAAAACTCATCCAATTCACACAACAACCCAGAATGCAAAATACACCAAACAAACTCGCGAAACTCGGCATACACATTGGTCTTGACCCACGTGATGCGTTCGTATACTCTCGGGTTCGAAATCATGTCTGTGTCGTGTCCACAGAACGCGTATCGGAATTTCTCGATACCTCGTGATACGCGTGCGTTCTCGCTCGTTTAAGCGCCGCACACGCAACAAAATGCCCCGTGCTTGTGCACGTAGCTGGGGGGGTCCTGGGGTAGGTCTAGGACATGGTGACATGGAAACACTCTGCCCAAAGCAGCGCACGCAGCCCTCGTACCCGCGCTGCCTGCTGCGCGTGCGCGCACCCGCGCTCCCTCGTACGCGTGGTTCCGGTCTCGCTGCTCGGTCGTCGGGCCACGCCGCGACTCGGGGTTCGTCCTACGGGTCATCTAGGTATAGGTCGACATATTCAGGGTCCTGGAACAGGTCTTCGCTGCGTCGTGTGCGCACATGAAGTCCGTTCCCGCGACAAAAACGAAAGGCTGAATGCACAGTGGCTGAGCGGTGCACACGCAATTTCTTCGCGCTCGCTCAACGAAAAGCCGTGAAATTTTACGAGCATGGGGGCAGAGGTTGCTCCCACGTGTGCACAAAATTTTATGCAAAATGCTCTGTGCATCGAGAAATCACGTGCGGACAGCAGGGCACGCATGGCCTCGTGTACGGAATCCGTGCACGTGCATCGTCGCCCGAAATGCCGCTGATACGATGCCAAAACCAAAACCGTCTTCACGAAAGTTTATCAAAATCATATTATCTAAACATTCATGAAGTCAGAATCGAAAAACAATAACTTTCTATACTAAGCGGCATTTCGTCGAATACGTGCCGTAAGGGACCGACACGTGTCCGATACCTCCATCAAACGGAGTCAAAATCTCACCAAATTTCGTGGGCAAGACTAGGGCACCAATATGGATGTAAAAATGAAAGAAAAACCAGATTTCAATGGTAGATTAGGGTTTACCTATTGAGTGTCAAAACTCAATGAACGGGGCTCCTCGGTTGTCGTGTCGGCCGATTTCCCTCGTGCAAAAACCTTCATCTCCACTCTAGAAGTACTCCAGCAGATCCTCCTCTCTCGATGAGCACAACGGAGTTCGTTTGGGAAGAAACAGACTCCGGATGAAGGAATTATGAGTTTTGGAGAGGTGGATCTTTTAGGGTTTCTTTGTGGAGGCTCAAAACTTCACAAATGAATACAAAGGGGGGGGGTGCTATTGTGTTGGGCGGCCAAGGGGGTCTCCTAGGGTTAGGGTTTCACTTAGGCCAACTCCTTCTCAAGTAGAAATGGGCCCAAGTCAAAAGGTTAAAAGCTAGCATGCAAAAAGGTTAAATTAAATCAATTAAAGCCTTAAAATAATATAATGCATAAAAATAAATTCTAAAAATGAAAATAATAATTCTAAGGCAGGGTTAGTCCCTATATAATGTCCCCTAAGGTTAAACCAGTTGCTAGCACAATCATGAGTCAACATATTCAGAAAATCACATAAAGGACAACATGGCTGAAAAGACTAAAATATCCTTCTATGAAAAAGTGGATGCTACAAATCTACCCCCCTTAAAATAATTTTGTCCTCGAAATTAAAGACAAAACTGCATGATTAAGAAAGAACAAAATCATACCTCAAGATTGGAAAAGATAGGGTATCGTTCGCGCATTTCATCATCCCTCTCCCAGGTGGACTCTCCTAGAGAGTGATGCCTCCAAGCTACACGAACTAAGGGTATCGACTGGTTCTGTAACACCTTCTCCCGTCGGTCAAGAATCTCCATAGGCTGCTCTGGATAACTAAGAGTAGGTCCTACCTCAATCTCAGAATAGTCCAGCACATGGCTAGGATCTGCCACATACCGTCTCAACTGTGATACATGAAATACAATGTGGACTCCCGCTAAGGAAGAAGCAAGTCCAGTCTTTATGACATGTCACCAACCCTTCCGCTGACAACGAAAGGTTCGACATAGCGTGGGCTAAGCTTCCCTCCTCCACCAAAACGAATAGTGCCTCGAGTCGGTGAAATCCTCAAGAATACCATATCTCCAACCTAACACAAGCATAGTCTCAATTAACTAAAAGCAATCATACAATCAACAAAATCACAAACAACAAAATTTTAATCCTAAGTCTAAGCTATACCTTAAACTGCAAAGGTCTCCGGTGGCTGTCGGCCCAATGCCGCTGTCTATCCTGCGCCACGCGAAGTCGATCCCTGATGAGCTTTACCTTCTCAGCTGCATCCACAACCATCTCAGGTCCCAGTAAAGGTTGCTCTCTATCATCCCAAGACAAGGAAGTACGACATCTACGACCCGTACAATGTCTCGAATGGTGACATACCAATGCTGGCCTGGTAACTGTTGTTGTATGCAACTCTACCAAGTACAGGTGATCCTACTATGATCCTCCAAAATCCAGAAACAAGTCCACAGCATGTCCTCGAGAGTCTGAATAGTCCTCTCCGACTGTCCGTCTGAGGGTGGTATGCAGTACTGAATTTGAGCTGAGTGCCCAAACTAGTCTGCAGACTCCGCCAGAAATGAAAAGTAAAGCGACTATCC
Organism: Iris pallida; assembly: GCA_029216955.1. NCBI lineage: Eukaryota > Viridiplantae > Streptophyta > Magnoliopsida > Asparagales > Iridaceae > Iris > Iris pallida. The sequence continues at coordinate 110,252 of JANAVB010029463.1, forward strand.
CGATCCGAGACAATGCTCATCGGAACTCCGTGTATCCTGACAATCTGTCGCATATACAACTCCGCTAGCTTCTCCGTAGACGTCTCTACTTTGAATGGCAAAAAGTGGGCCGACTTGGTCAACCTATCCACGATGACCCAAATTGCATCTTTCCCTCCTGATGAACGCGACAATCCAGAAACAAAATCCATCGTAATGTGCTCCCACTTCCACTCCGGAATGGGCAATGGCTGCAACAGTCCTCCTGGCCTCTGTCTCTCTGCCTTAACCTGCTGACAGACTAGATACCTGGCACCGAAGCGTGCTACCGCCCGCTTCATCCCAAACCACCATATATGCTCCTTTAAATCTCTATACATCTTGTTGGCACCTAGATGCATAGTGTACTGAGAGCGATGGGCCTCCTGCATAACCTGCTCCCGAAGCTCTCCGCTAGGCACACACAGTCTAGAACCGTGCCTCAATGTGCCGTCCTCCGCAATGACAAACTCCAGATATGCCAATCCTGCTCGAACCTGCTCTCGGATACACCGCAGGGTAACATCGTCGAACTGAGCTGACTTGATCATCTCCATCAAGTCTGACTGAATATGAAGGCCCCACATCTGCATCTGAACTCCGGGCACGATCACCTCGATCCCCAAACTCTCTAAATCTGCTAATAGATGATGATCCATCGTCAAGCACATAGCTACCGGATACCTACTCAAGGCATCGGCAACCACATTGGCCTTTTCTGGATGGTACTACAATGAAATATCGAAGTCCTTCATCAACTCCAACCATCTGCGCTGCCTTATGTTGAGCTCTTTCTGTGTAAACACATACTTCAAGCTCTTATGGTCTGTGAAGATCTCCATACGCTCTTCGTATAGATAGTGCTTCTACAGCTTCAGAACAAAGATAACTGCCGCCAACTCCAAATCATGGGTAGGGTAGTTCTTCTCATGCGGACGTAACTGCCTGGATGCATAGGCAATCACCTTCCCATGCTGCTGCAAGACACAACCCAAACCCCTTCCTGAGGCGTCACTGAGGATAGTGAACCCGCCTGATCCTGATGGCAACGTCAAAATTGAGGCGTGTCGCGCTTCTTCAACTCATCTAAAGCAACCTGACACTCCTCTGACCATACAAACTCTGCATCCTTCCGAGTCAACCTAGTCAATGGCTCTGCAATCCGGGAAAAATCCTTAACAAACCTCCTGTAGTACCCTGCCAATCCCAGAAAGCTTCTGATCTCTGCGACAGAACTCGGTGCTGTCCATGCCTCAATTGCTCTGATCTTCTTCGGGTCGACTGAGATCCCATCTCCGGTTACCATATGACCTTGGAAATCAACTCGATCTAAGAAGAACTCACACTTCGAGAGCTTGCCGTAAAGCTGCTTCTTCCTGAGAGCCTCCAGCACCACTCTCAAATGCTCCTTATGCTCCTCTGGGGTCTTCGAATACACCAAAATGTCATCGATGAACACCACCACAAATTTATCTAAGTACTGGTGGAACACCTTGTTCATCTAGTTCATGAACACCGTCGGGGCGTTAGATAACCCAAACGGCATCACCGTGAACTCAAACTGGCCATACCGAGTCCTGAAAGCTGTCTTCAGAATATCCTCCTTCTTCACTTTCACCTGATGATATCCTGACCTCAGATCAATCTTGGAAAATACCTTCGCTCTGCGCAGCTGATCGAATAGGTCATCGATCTTCGGCAGGGTACTTGTTCTTGATCGTGAGGCTATTGAGTACCCTGTAGTCGATACACATCCGTACCAACCCATCCTTCTTCGGTACAAAAAGTACTGGCACACCCCATGGTGAAGAACTCGATCGGATGAAGCCCTTGTCCTGCAACTCATCCACCGCTTCTTCAACTACACAAGCTTACTGTTGTTCACTCTATAGACATGCTGAGATCGGCTCTGTGCCGTGTATCAAATCTATAGAGAACTCCACATCCCTGTCCGGAGGCAACCCTGGCAACTCCTCCGAAAAACATCCATAAAACTCAGCTATAGTAGATATGATACGCTCTGTTCCTCTGCTGACACTCCGCAGAAAACTCTGCTGCTGCTCTGACTCCCGCTTAGTGAACTCGAACTCCGGCTCTCCAGGCATGCTGAAAGGAACTCTACCCACGGCAATCTAACTGGCATGGTGTCTGCTCAACCAATCCATACCGAGTACAATATCATAGTTCGGTAATGGCATCACGAGCAGACTACATCTAGTTTTCAGTCTCCCAAAACTACTCTCTGATCCTTGTAAACATCACTGACGAGGATAATACCACCCCAGTCGTATCTTGCAAGTCCTAGGCAAAGGTTCAGAAGAAAGCTGGTGCCTAATGGAAAAAGATACAGACACAAAGCTATGGGAAGCACCCGAATCAAATAATATGAATGCGGAAAAAGAGTCGATAAGAACAGAACCTGCTATCAGATCGCCTGCTGCCTCGGTATCCTCTGCTGCCATGGCGAAAGCTTGCCCTGCTGGCCCTCTCTAGTCTGCTGCTGATGCTGAACAAACTTTTGCTGCTGAGTCGGCAAGGGTCCCCTCTGCTGCTCCACTGGAGCCTTGGTTCCTGCTCCCTGTCCCTTACCCCGAAAGCCTCAGGACACTCCCTCAACTGATGCTCCGATGAACCACAGAGTAGGCACTTGCCTAGCCTCTTCCTGCACTCACTCCACCTGTGCCCTGGCTTCTTACAGAAGTCATAAATGGTGGTCTACTGTTGTCTCGGTTCTGCTGACCATGTCTCTGTTGTGCCTGCTGGAATGGCCTCTGCTGCTGGAACGACCTCTGCTGATGCTGCTGCTAGAAATGGGCTTCTTGGCCGGTCCTCCACTGCCACCGGCTGAGAATCACGACCTCTCTTCTGCTTAAACTCTAAATCATCTTCTGCTGCCATGGCTCCCATCAGTATCTCCTCAAATGTAGCATTTCTGTTGCTCTTGGTTAAGGACTTGACTTTCTCAACCAAACCCTTCCTGAATCTCCTAGCCTTCACTGTCTCGCTAAGGCCCTCCACAAATCTGCCCAGGCGGCAGAACTCCCGGCGTACTCCTCTACAGTCTGGTTCCCCTGAACCAGGTTCTCAAACTGCGTCTCCAACGCGCCAAGTGCAGTATCGGGGAAGAACTTCACCTTGAAAAGCTTCTTAAAAGCCTCCCATGTTTGCCCGTAGTACCAACCCTGGGGTCGGTCTGGTACCAAGTACGGGCAAGGTCCTGTATCATACTGCCCGTTGCTTCCACCTGGAGTCTAGCCGGTATCTCTGCGAGACGAAAATTCTCCTCTATGTCCTCGATCCAGTCATCACGTAAAGGATACCCTCCGTACCCTTGAAGTCCCGTGGCCTCATCTTCTGGAAATCCTGAATACCTATAGTCCTTCGTTGGTATGGCTGAATCTGCCCTTCTTGGGGTTGGGCATCACCTTCTCCACTGCCACCATCGCTAACTGGTGGGCATTAACAATGCCATGTCTTATGTCCTCTGCCTGGCGTCGCTGCATCTCTATCATCTGCTGAATGAAAGTGAAACACTGTGCCGCATCAACTGTCCCTGGGGTGGTGGTGGTAGCATCCCCTAAACTACTGGGGTAGTCCTCGGAGCTGATGGAGGAACACCCACAAAAGTTGTAGATAGGTCCACCTGAGCTGGAATAAGAGGCACTGTGGCCCCTGGGCCGGCTGAGTTGGACGAGAAGTAGCCGACCTCTCAGTGGTATCTCTGAGACTAGAGCACTGCGATCGTGTCTCCACCATCCTGAAGATAGATCAAACAAGGAATCAATTACTGAAAAGAAGCAAAATCATCAAAAGAGGACAGTTGTTTTCAAAAGGAGACAATTAACCGCAAGAATTGATAAGAGTTTTACTAATGATTGAGTACTTTAACTTATATCTTATATCCTACTACAGGCTGTAATGATATTCTAGTTCAAGTACCACTACGAATCACACTAGTTGTGATTGGGACCTGCATGGGCCACCACTAAAAACGTGTCACGACCCGCAGTTAAAGGCACGAGAAGTGAATACGCCCAGCCAACGCCGCAGTGTCGACGGTAGAACGCTGTCCTGAGTCACAGTATCGAACACAGTCTAGAAAAGCCGAATTGAGAGTAATAATAAGTAACTCAATCACAATACTAAGATAGAATAGAATAAATCACAAGAGAGTCTCAACATAAATAGAAGTCTAAGTGTAAACCACCAGAATAAATCTCAAGTACAACTCATAAAGTCTAAGTGGAAAGACAAAAAACTAAGTCTCAGCTAGATGATAGGTAAGTCCTTAGTGACTACTGGATCCTCCTGAGGGTCCACGTCGCCAGTCATCTAAGCCAATGCCATAATAAGTAGGGCAGTACTCCTCATCAATACCTGTAAAATTTTCAACATGCCCAGTCAGGACGGAACGAGCACATATCTCTCACAACAGTTCATAGCAGAAATGGACATATAAAGCAAGCTATAGAAGACTATACATGAATCGCTGTAAAGAAAGTCAACAAGAGAGAGAGACTATAAAATGAGATATAATATGATAAATAGAGAAATGTAACCTTCTACGTGATTTAGAGCATGAATTGGTTATCTAAACGGTCTGGGTTGCACATGGATACAGCTATGGAGTGCACATGGATACCTACTGGGATAATAATCATAACCAACTACACTCTCCCTACCCCCAATCAATACACAAGAATCAATGCATGTTATGTTATTGCACATGGATAACACTACTGTATACATGGAGCTCATATGGTCATGAGTGTACATGAATAACATATGAGTACACATGGATAAATATGAATACATGGAGTACATGTCCATGATAAAGTATATGAACATGACATACTCGATGTATCCGAGGGGTTAACATCGTGAAAAGATCATAGGGTACTAATCCATGTGAACGTCGTGTCAGCATCAAGTACACTAGTCAATAACAAGAGAACGTATCCAAAGAAGTATGAAAAGATCAGAGAATTACTCGCCTGGCAAATCGAACTGCTGATGATGAGGTATAACTAAACTGGGGCAATTAAACCTATTTAAAGTATACCCATGTCACAACCAAGTCCACAATATCAAAAGAAATAGCTACAATGCAAGACTACATGTTTTTAGGTCCATTTTGGTCAAAGTCAACCCTCGGTCAACTCTGGTCAAACCTGGTCAACATTGGTCAAACTTGGGCAAACCTGGATCAACTAGTCCGTCTACTAATTTCTAGGTCATACACAAAATTCTAGGTCATTTGGAGTTCGTTTGAGTTGAATTTGATCAAGCTTGACCCAAAGTTGACTTTTGTCAATTTGGCCAATTCGACTAAACTAGGCTCGAAATGATAAACCAAATCTGTCCTAGGACTCCTATAGTTATATACACCACTACAATCTACTCTAAGAGAATTCCAAGCATAATATCTACATACATATAGGTATATACACACATATGTGTATATACAATATAAACAAAACCTAAATCTAACAAATGGTGGTGTGTGTGTGTCCTGGAGCTTACTGAAATGGGATAAATCTGAGATTAAAAACAGTAAAATACACCCGTGGTATACCACAATAAATATATATATATATTTATATATATATACACAAATGCTCAAAATGGAATGATACACAATGATGCGATATATAAAGAGTCTAAAATCTGGAATAATATCTCCCTCGACCCATTTCATTATGAACGCATTAGGAATGGGTTTCAACGGGATTTTATACTATATAATTAAACATTATATATACATATATATAGAAAGCATATATATACTCATAATTGATGAAAAATTATGAAACAAAGCCAAAAGTTGATTCCTACATATCCGAAACCTCATATAAGTCCTGTAAACTCATATTTTAGAAGCTAAGAAGCTGGAAATCAAAATATCACATTTAACTTAAAAATCAAAATCAAAGAAAACTCATCCAATTCACACAACGACCCAAAATGCAAAATACACCAAACGAACCTGCAAAAGTTGACATACACGTTGGTCTCGACCCACGTGATGTGTTCGTATACTCTCGGGTTCGAAATCGTGTTCGTGTCGTATCCACAGAACGGTATCGGAATTTCCCGATACCGCGTGATACGCGTGCGTTCTCGCTCGTTTGAGCGTCGCACACGCAACGAAATGCCCCGTGCTTGTGCACGTAGCTGGGGGGTCCTGGGGTAGGTCTAGGACATGGTGACATGGCGATACGCGCCCGAAGCAGCGCACGCAGCCCCCGCACCCATGCGCCCTCGTGCACGTGGTTCCGGTCTCGCTGCTCGCTCGTCGGGCCACGCCGCGACTCGGGGTTCGTCCTACGGGTCGTCTAGGTATAGGTCGACATGTTCTGGGTCCTGGAATGGGTCTTTGCTGCGTCGTTTGCGCGCACGAAGTCCGTTCTCGCGACAAAAAGGAAAGGCTGAATGCATAGTGGCTGAGCGGTGCTCGCGCAATTTCTCTGCGCTCGCTCAACGAAAAGCCGTAAAATTTTACGAGCATGGGAGAAGAGGTTGCCCCCACGTGCTCACAAAATTCATGCAAAAATATGCTCTGTGCATCAAGAAATAACGCACGGACAGCAGGGCACGCACGGCCTCGTGCACGGGATCTGTGCACGTGCGTCCGTCGCCCGAAACGCCGCTGATACGATGCCAAAACCAAAACCGTCTTTAGGAAAGTTTATCAAAATATTATCTAAACATCCATGAAGTCAGAATCGAAAAACAACAACTTTCTATCATAAGCGGCATTTCGTCGAACACGTGCCGTAAGGGACCGACACGTGTCCGATACCTCCATCAAACGGAGTCAAAATCTCACCAAATTTTGTGGGCAAGACTAGGGCACCTATATAGATGCAAAAACTGAAAGAAAAACTAGATTTGCAATGGTAGATTAGGGTTTACCTATTGAGTGTCAAAACTCAATGAACGGGGCTCCTCGGTTGTCGTGTCGGCCGATTCCCTCCAGCAAAAACCTCTGTCTCTGCTCTAGAAGTGCTCCAGCAGATCCTCCTCTCTCGACGAGTGCAACGGAGTTTGTTTGGGAAGAAACGGACTCCGAATGAAGGAATTATGAGTTTTGGAGAGGTGGATCTTTTATGGTTTCTTTGTGGAGGCTCAAAACTTCACAAATGAATGCAAAGGGGAGGGGTGCTGCTATGTTGGACGGCCAAGGGGGTCTCCTAGGGTTAGTGTTTCACTTGGGCCAACTCCTTCTCAAGTAGAAATGGGCCCAAGTCAAAAGGTTAAAAGCTAGCATGCAAAAAGGCTAAATTAAATCAATTAAAGCCTTAAAATAATCTAATGCATAAAATAAATTCTAAAAATAGAAATAATAATTCTAAGGCATGGTTAGTCCCTATACAATGTCCCCTAAGGTTAAACCAGTTGCTAGCACAATCACGAGTCAACATATTCAGAAAATCACATAAAGGCTAAAATGGCTGAAAAGACTAAAATACCCTTCTATGAAAAACTGGATGCTACATCACCCTGTCCCATTAGTAGCTTGGGACAATGTCGTATCGCGATATAGTGTACTACCCCTTGTCCTTGTTTGGTTATAGGGGTAGTCCACTGTTTCGATAATGAGGTATTGGATCTTGTTACGAGTGAGACTATTTACTTTTCTTGTGATTTATGACATAGTATATATTCAGTTATGTGGCATGTTCTTCCTGTATCTTATTACGTCCCTCTGAGGACCTGGTGATCTCTTCAGGTTCGTGCTTTCATGGTTTACTGTAGGTGTTCTAGCCAAGACCGTGATCTTCTCCATTCCTTCGAAGACGATTGCGCTTGGTTCGTCTTGATATCTTATCGATCACTTCTTGTACATTTATTTGAGATAGTTGGTAGTGGACTTTGTCTCCGACCAACTTTTATACAAATTTTAGTCCAGTGTTGATTTCTATTTTATATTGATTCTTTATTTGTGGATGAGATTAGTATCATGGATTACTGTATTTCACAGCTTATGTATACATACGATGGTTCCATATATTGGAGTATACTTCGTATGTATACAGCTGGCATGAATACGTACCGAATCCTAAGTATTTTGGGACTGGGGCGTTACAAGAGCAGAGCTTCGAGCCAAGGAGTTGGTTGTGCCCCAGATTTCCCTTTTGAGGAGCCGTCTTAAAGGACTTATGCGTCAGTCGTCACAACGTTGATGTCTTCCATCTTTTTGTTTCTCTCTTTTGGGAGGCCCTTTTGTAGTAAAGAAAGAAAAACTTTTTCTTTTCATGAATAAAGAATCTTAGTTTTGTTTCTTTACTTGTCTATTTACCGTGAATATTATGTACAATAATAAGAATTCCCTTAGAGGGATGGAGGTAATTCCACTAGGGATAGGGTGTTTACTCAGAGGTAATATGGACGTAAAATATTCTATAGATAATTATGACAACACGGGATTTGTCATGGAAGAGATGTCTACTCAGAGATAATATGGACATAGTAGGCATGGACTTCATTGGGGTATAGAAAAAATAACTCGGAGGTAATATGGACGTGAAATATTTTCTACCGGGAAAATGAGGAAGGGGTGAATTCGTTAATAGAATCCATAAACACCCGTGGGGGATGTGAAAATATATGCCGATTTATGCCTTAGACATAGTATTTCTTTAGGAACTTACCATTGACCGACATCATTAGCAAATTGTCGTTAAGTTTGGCCAACCGGTAAGCACCATTGGAGTAGACCGTCTCTACGATGAACGGTCCTTCCCACTTAGGCTCGAACTTTCCAACATTCTTCTGAGTCGTCACCATCGGTCTTCGGACTGATAAGATGAGGTCACCCACTTGGAATGTCCACTCCCGGACTTTTTTGCTGAAGGCCTCAAAAATCTGAGCTTCATAGAGTTCGATGCGTTGTTGAGCCAGCAGGCAGTTCTCGTCCAACGCTTCCAGCTCCTGCAGTCGACGACGTTGGTTGTCTTCGACTGTCACATGGTTGGTTATAGCCACCCATAGGGACAAAATTTGGATTTCCAGCATCGCTTTCGTAGACAAGTAAAAATGGCATATTGCCAGCAGGTGTCCGAACCATCGTATGGTAAGCCCAAAGACACTAGCCGAGCTTCTCGTTCCAGGATATGACTTCTTGAGCAACTTAACAATTGTCTTGTTGAATGCTTCGGCTAGTCCATTCGTTGGAGGATTATAAGCTGTTAACGCTACATTTTGTATCCGATTATTATCACAGAACCGATGGAATGCATAGCTTGAACTAAGGGCCATTATCGTAGATAATCCTTCGAGAAACTCCGAAACGGTAGATGACGTGATGCTTAACAAAGCTGATCATGTTCGAGGTTTTTACCTCAGCTAGTGGCACTGCTTTCGCCAACTTGGAAAAGTAGTCGGTGATGGAGAGGATGAACCGGTGTCTTTTGGAGGATAGAGGGCTGATTAGCCCGACAATGTCCATTCCCCATGCTTCAAATGGCCAAGCAGCCGTAGTGGGGTGTAAAACCTCAGAAGGTTGATGGATAAAATCAACATGCAACTGGCATACCTGGCACTTCTTAGCATATTCTATGGTATTTGCCATTATTGTGGGCCAGTAATAGCCCATACGACGTAGTCGATCCTGTAACTTAGGACCAGGCTGGTGAGCTCCGTAGGTACCATCGTGTGCCTCTCTGAGTGCTTATTGTACTTCTGTCTTGGATATACAGCGCAAGAGAAGTCCATCGTATGAACGACGATATAATATTTTAGTAGTTGTGTCATAGATGAACCAGAGCGAATGTCTCTTGATAGAAGTGGCTTCCTTCGGGTCTTCGGGTAGGATTTTGTAGACTGCGTAGTCTATGAACGAGAATCGCCAGTCCCGAATGTCAATATTAGTGTCTACCTGTACAGAGTAGCTCAGACACGAATGTAGATTATTCTTTTGGAAGACTAGCTCCCGACGTATCACTGTGATAGAGTAGTAGGTTTTAACAGGAGTTGCCAGAGAAGCGGTAAAACCAGTGAGGGCGTCGACTTCCAAGTTTTGCAATCGAGGTACATGTTCTATGAAGAACCTTGTGAAGGTGGAAATGATATCAATTGTCGCCTGATGGAAGGGATCATATCTTCATGTCGGACCGCATATTATCCTCGAACCTGGTTGATAATCAGCTTTGAATCGTCGCAGGCCTCGATATAGTCGACACCTAATTGTTTAGCGATCTGGAGCCCAATGATGAGAGGGTTGCACTCAGTGACATTATTGGTACAGGTCTCATGAAAGAATATGCACGGTGGATGACTAGGCCATCGGGAGTGACAAGAATGACTCCGACCCCTACGATGATCTCACCTTTGGGTCCTGTTCTTGAAGCACCGTCGAAGAACATTCACCAAATAGGATTGTCTGTAATCGTGTTCGACTCTAGGACTTCATCAGGGATGCCATCGTAGAGCTTTGATGTCTCCGGTACAGGATATGCCACCAAGAAGTAGGCCAATGCTGGACCTTTAACCACCTTTTGTGGGATGAATACCATGTTATAAGGCGTCAAAAGGATTTCCAATGTAGCTAACCGCGAGTTTAGTGCCCTGGTTGGTCATGAGAATAATGAGGGGTTAACTCGGGAGATGACATGAATTATCTGTCTAGTCACATAATGTCATGTCTTTTGAATGGCAAAGACTAGAGCGAGACATTCATTTTCAACATGATTATACAATGCTCAACACCAATCATGGTCCTACTCAAATAGTAGATCGCGTGTTCGTGGCCCTCGCTCCTTTGGCAAGCAAAGCACCAAGAGAATCATCCATAGTTTGGACGTATAGCAGAAAGGGCCTCCCTACGACCGGTGCTACCAGTACTGGAAGACTAGTGAGGTACTTCTTGATATCGTCGAACGCGCGCTGGTATCATTCTATCCAGACTAAGAAACCCCATTCATCATTAGTTTGGTGAAGGGTTGGCACCGTCAAGAAAGATTTTCTATGAATCTCCTGATATAGGCTAAGCGTCCCTGTAGACCCCGGAGCTCACGAAGATTCTTCGAAGGAGCCATATCCATGATGGCCATGGTCTTCTCGGGGTCAATGTGAATACCCTTAACCGTGACGATGAAGCCCATGACCTTGTTACTGGAAACCACCAGGAAAGACTTGGTTGGGTTCATCTTCAGTCGGTGTGTCCGCATCAAGTAGAACACGGTCCTCAAGCCATCCAGATGGCTAGATTTCTTCTGGCTCTTAACGACAATGTCATCCATGTAGAAGCATAGATGTTGCTTTTAGTCCCACATCGCAAAGGAGAAGAAGAAAGGGCTCATTTATTCTATATATAGAGCCCCTTGCCTCCTTTGAAAAGGGTACCAAAATAAAAAAAGAAAAGAATCACTCAACAGAATCACTCGCTGTCATGGCGAGGATGAGTTAGGTTTTGAGTACTATGTGCCTTCGCGGGCTAGTTTGAAAAAATCCAAGGCAGCACGGGCCATGCACCTCAAACGTGCTGGGCCAACAGTAAACCAGAGATGTGTGCTCAAAATTATGCATGCTACCGATGGTAAACTGTACAGAGTCGACTCGGGTACATTTGCCAACTTGGACTCTTCCTACTACGCACCTTCGGGTGCAAATTCGAAGAAGTCTAGGGCAGTGTGGGCTCAATAAGCCCAGTCAACTGTCCAATCTGTTGACCGTCAGCGAGTACCGTAAACTGTTACACGGGCCCTTAATGGAAAATTGTACAGAACCTCCCGTATCCAGCCCTCTACAACAAACGGATAGGGCAGGTCCTAAAAGTTTCCCTACAATGATCGAGAGCAAGTGCTTTATTAGCCTCAGAACATGAAGCAAATATGCTCAAAAGTCTTCCTACAACGATCGAGAGCAAGTGCTTTACTAGCCTCATATCAGGAAGCAAATATGCTCAAAAGTCTTCCTACAATAATCGAGAGAAAGTGCTTTTACTTGCCTCACATCAGGGAGCAAATATGACCAAAAGTTTCCCTATAACGATCGAAGCAAGTGCTTTTACTAGCCTCAGATCAGGGAGCAAATATGATACCTACGCACCCGGGCGCTCGGGATACCCGGGCCTACAATATGGATGCATAGGTAGATCAATCTGCTTTTGACTTGCTAGAGGTGGTCATTCACAAACACAAGAAGAGATAAGCAACCTTGTGTACGATTAGCCCTTTCCAGGACATCATTGCACCCAAGTCGCCATCAATTGCTACTACCATAAGACAGTGGCTCCACCACTAAGGCAGTCTGTGTTCCAGCGATCGTAACTTGCTGTGCCTTTCTGACATCATCTCAGAAGCATGATGCCAATTGAAGACTTCGTAACGGCCTACTCTCAACTAGACGCATTACTCAGATGTCTTAGTTAGGCACATTGTCTCAGCCCATCGCATCACAATCTTTTGAGGGAGTTCATCTTCAAATCTTTTTGAACAAGGAGATCCATAATCCAAGTGCCAGAACTCACCAAGGAGGAGGATCGTTCAAATTTATCTTCATTGAGAAGTCAAAAGAGAGACAAACAAAATTCTCTCAAAATCGTTGCTGACCGCATAGGTGTTATGCAGCCAAGTTAATCCAGGTCGCAGAAGGAAGTGCCGCATGAGCCTTATACGGCTAAGTTGATCTAGGCCGCAGAAGCAAGTCTCCTGGAGAACCCATGTGGCCAAGTGGACTCAAGCCATAGAATTAAGGCTCCTGGAGATCTCATGCGGTAAGTAGACTCGAGCCGCAGAAGGAATGCTCCCGTAGACCCCATGCGGCTAAGTGGCCTCGAGCTACAGAAACAAGGCTCTTGGAGACACCATGCGGCCAAGTGGACTCGGGCCGCAGAAGCAAGGCTCTCGAAGATCCCATGCGGTGGCCAAGTGAAACCGAGCCGCAGAAGCAAGGCTCCCGAAGATCCCATGCGGCGAAGTGGACTCGAGCCACAGAAGAAATGCTCCCGAAGATCCCATACGGCCAAGTGGAGCGAGCCACAGAAGCAAGGCTCCTGGAGACCTCATGCGGCTATGTGGACTCGAGCCGCGGAAGTAAGGCTCTCGAAAATCCCATACGGCCAGAGAAACCAAGCCGCAGAAGAAAGGCTCCTACGGCCTCTATACGGCCAAAACGATTCAGGCTCTACTCTGTGGGGGGACACATGGCAAGTTGACCAAGTCTCAACCACCCAGATTTGCTACAATAAAGAAATCTCAATAACCCCCACCAGCTGGCAGCCCAAGATCGAGTCTTCGTATGTGCTGTTACAGACACACGGCCACGTGGCCCTCTATGCGGTCTAAAATCTGCTTTATGCAGGAATCACTATAAAAACAGGGTACCACACCCATGCTAGAGATTAGAAATCAAAAGCTGGCAAGTTTCTCAAGAGCAAAGAACGTGTCTGATAGTCCAAGGAGTAAGGCAGAGTTGCTACATTTTCCGAGCCTCCATCGTCACCACCCAGAAAAAAAATTTAAACAATTGTACAATTGTTTCCTAGGGTTTATTTTAAGGCTTTCTTCTGTACAAGCGAGTTTGTAATCCAGTTCAATTCATCTGTAATTTTTGTTCTTAATATTTAATGGCAAACACGATGGCGACTCTGCTGGGGACTTCCTTCTCCTCCGATGAGAAGTTGGTGACGCAATTCGATGTGTCCAAGCTCAACTCTACACAGCAAATGCTTATGGTTCGTTTTGACCAACAAGCATACGAGGAAATACTTTCTGAAGGGAGTTCTAGCCCATCACAGAAGTGAGCCAATCCGAAGAGAACCCGCAGGACATCAAAGCGCAAAACTGCTGCCCCTTGCTAGGTTCTCGAAGAAGCTCCTTCTGCGGCCTAAGACGGTGATCAAAGCTCTCTGCGGCCTCGCTTCAGACTGTAGAGAACGCCACTGTCTCCAAATCAGCAGAGAAAAATACTACAATACTGAGCTTTTAGGGGCACAAGGAAACCCTTGCGGACGAAGAAGAGGCTGCATAAGAAAATGGGCAGTCTGCCTATACGGTAGCCAACTCTGGCCGCAGGCAGATGCCCTATGCGGCAGCTAATCCTGGCCGCAGATAGGCTGCCCCATGCGGCCCTGTCAGACGCTCTATTTTTTACCGTCTCTCATGCGGACCCGACCCCATACGGCCCATTAAGAATGAGGAATGTTCCAATCAGGACTCTTCTTACTATGCGCCTTCGGGTGCTGTCACGACCCGCACCCTATTTAAGGGCACGAGCAAGTGGGTACGTCCAGCCTACACCGCAGTATCGGCAGTAGAACGCTGTAAAGGTCATGTAGAATATATAGAATCTAAGACACAATATAACCTGTCGTCTCTGCACGGAGGAATAAAACACAACTCAATCACATAAATCTTAGGAAGATAGGCACGGATATGATAAAGAAACAAGATGAATAAATAGTCTAAAATAGTGATGAGTCACAATCACAAGTTCAAAATTTAAAGACATAACACATAATACTATAAGTCTCAAAGTATCAAGCTGGAATATAATCCAGATAAAATCTAGCTAAACTAAGTCACTACAGGCTATGCGTCCTCTACGAGCACCGAGTCCACAGGTTGGTCCTGGTCGTAGGCTCCATCTATGCCAAACCTATAGTAGGTCGGGCAATCTGCATCTAAATCCTCTGAAAAACACGGGGTTATCCTGTCAGGATATGAGCAAGTATAAACACCAACAGCAGTTCCATGTGAATTGATAAATACTATAAGAGACAATTATAATAAAATAAATGATGAATGTCAAAACTGGAAGTAAAACTGTATAAAAGAACTGAATAGCATTTTATTGGTGAGATAAGGTAAAGCAGGAATAAGCAGTAAATATAATCTGATGTACGATGTAAACCTATAAAGTAAGTACCATGAGATATTAGAGCGTTATGTGATCGACTTAGTTCAAGATCAAGCTGTTCCGTTTGACCGACTATGCACAAGTAGTACAATAGTATAGGGATCAGGACGGTCAAAATGGAAAGCTATGCACAAGTAGTATAAGGTCAGGCTACACCGTACGTGTGGTAAGGGTAGAGCTATGCACAAGTAATAAACTAGTAGGGGTAATGATCACATAACCACTAATAACTCCCCATCCCCGAATAGTATAATGAATCTAGACATGATAGGTTATGACACGGGATTCGAAGAGCAGGGGCCAGCCCACTCCCAAATCGGTGTCTATACAAGTACATGAAATAATATCGAACAATGTACTCATATACCAGGTAAACCAGGAATGAAATCTCATGACGAGACATATACTAGTCCGTGTATCCTTGTATCGAGAATCAAGTGTAATACTACAACTGAATAGGATATAGTTGATATCAAAGCAATAAAAACTATCAGAGAATGTACTTGCCTGCTGTCCTGAGCTGAGAAAATCGAACTACAAGCCACTAAATGAGCCACGAACGGTCAACTCGCACTACAGTCTCCTAATAATGAAACAGACATTACCAACATTCTCAGAATAGTTAAATTAGCTAAAAATGCCTACCCATAAGTCCAATTCTGGATACAGTAGTAAAATTATAATTTCGGGTCAAAACGGTATCCGCCGTTGGATCCGCTTTGCACCAAAAAGCATGCCAGAACCTACGGTCGCTAAAGTCATTAAACTACATGTCTAAATGTTCGGCTTAATGAGACGAACCCAACCGTATGTCCAAAGTTGGATTATGGTGGGCCGTACACAAATTTGCCCGTTGGATTGGGTCACGGGCCTGCCAAAATAGCGTTTCGATCGACCTTCTCAGATTCGGACCAAACTTGGCATATAGGACCATAAAACTGATATGGTCCTGTTGGCGCAAGTTTTGTCTTGATATGACGAGCATGCACAAAGTAATTGACAAGTTTGTAAAAAGGTCGATACGTTGAATTTCGACGGATACGCATCAAATTTGTCGCGACACGTGACCAATTTGAATTTCGGCAAAGTCCACACGTCCACAAAGTCGATATGCACCTTTTGGTGCTTTCGGATTAGCGACCACGTCCGGATTGACGGGACGGACGGCGTATCGGGACAATTTTCCTAAAATTTTAGTTTTTGAAAACATTTTTTTCTCAATCTTCACAAACCAATAACTTTCCGTATAATGCATGAAAATTAAATCTACAAGAAGGGTTTTGATTCCTATATATTGTCTACAAGTCTCTTCAGAAGGTTTTCCAAAGTTATTGATATTCTGGTCGTAAATCGACCGCAAACATAGAGTTTTGGGACAGTTTCTAAACTAAGAAAATCGAGTTTTTTCTCGATTTTTGAGCTCGTTTTTCATCGCACGTGATGCGAATCGGCATGAACTATTTGAAGGGAATTAAAGGTGTATATGTTAAGATCATACCGGAAGAACGACTCAAAAATTGATCGAGCGAGCGCGGCAAAACGTTGTTCCGAAGTCGGCTCCGCGGTGCTCGCTGCTGCTATCAAACACGCGTGTGCGCACATATGTTCTGGCCACCGACGGCAGCTCCGGCGGTTGTGGTGGCGGCGCTGGGTCGTCGGAAAGGCGGCGGGGGTGTGTCGACTCTGGGTTAGGGTTAGGGTTTTTGTGAAATTCTCTCTCTCTTGATCTATATATATATATATATAATATATATATATATATATATATATATATATATATAATATATATACTTGTTGTCGGGATTTTGAAGTTAGGGGGCTCAGCCCTGTAGCTAAGGGATGCTGTGCTCGGTTGAGCACATCAAGTTGTTTGCTTTAATTTGTTCTTTCTTCTTTATTCTTTCTTTCTTCTTTATGACTTTAATCATTTATATACATATATCAATTTATATGTATGCGCATGCATACATACATACATACATACATACAGACATACATACATACATACATGCATACATATATTATATATTTATTTATATAAAAACCAACCACATATTATTTTTATTTAAAAATTCTTTTTTCCTTCTTTAAATAAATATTATAAATAAATATTATTATATATTAATAATATTTTAAAAATATTATATATATATATATATATATATATAAATATATATAATATTTATATATATATTATATATAAATAAAATAAATACCAAACAATTCTGAAATTATTCTAAATTTAAAATAAATATTCCGTATCTATATTAGTAATATATTCAAAATTTATAATAAAACTTATTGAACAATATTTATCTATATCAACAAAAACTATTTAACTAATAATGTAAAAACACTAACATTAATAATTTAAATAATACTAAAATAATAAAATAATATAAATGACTATATTAGCCCTATTCAGGAAAGTAAGGGTGACAAATCTACCCTCCTAAAAAAAATTCATCCTCGAAATTAGAGCAAACTAGCACAATAACACTAGCAAGAACAAGGAGAAAAAAAATACCTCAAGGCTCGAAGAGATAAGGTAGCGCTCTGCATCTCGTCTCTCTCCCAGGTAGACTCACTCAGAGAGTGATGCCTCCATGCGAACGAACCAAAGGAATAACTTGGTTCCGGAGCACCTTCTCCGACGATCCAGAATCTCTACAGGCAGCTCTGGATAGCGGAGAGTAGGCCCCACCTCTAACTCAGAGTGATCTAATAGATGGCTAGGATCTGGCACGTACCGCCTCAACTGCGATACATGGAACATGTTATGAACTCCCTCGAGTAGGCGGCAAGTCTAGTCGATAGGCCACTGCCCGATTTCAAGAATTGTGAAAGGTCCGATGAAGCGCGAACTAAACTTTCCGCCTCGACCAAAGCGAATTGTGCCCGTGTTGGAAAAATCCTCAGGAACACCATATCGCTAACCTAGACACAATACAAGACTCGGCACACAAAACCTAAACAAACAATCACAAGCAAGCACAAAAACAGAAAAAACTTTACTAACCTCGAACTCTAATGGTCTCCGGTGGCTATCGACCCAATGCCGCTGTCTATCCTGAGCCATCCGAAGTCTATCCCTGATCAACTTTACCTTCTCTGCTGCATCCACCACCATCTCCGGCCTAAGCAATACTCTCTCGCCGACATCGTCCCATGACAAAGGAGTGCGACATCTCCGTCCGTATAGAACCTCAAATGGTGACATCTCTATACTGGCATGATAGCTGTTGTTGTATGCAAACTCTACCAAGTGAAGATGGTTCTTCCAAGATCCCCCGAAGTCTAACACATAAGTACAAAGTATATCTTCGAGTGTCTGGATGGTCCTCTCTGACTGTCCGTCTGTAAAACCCTTAAATTTCTACTATTTTTTTATTTTATTAAATTTGGTACTGATTTAAATTTTTATATTGTACGTCGCGTAGTCGTATTGTACGTGCGAACGAAATTTTATTTCATAATTGCTCGACGAGTGCGAATATGTGCGAGCGTACATATTTTTAGAAAAATATTTTTTTATTTTTATAGTTTCAAAATAATATATGTAATATTTAATTAGCTATCAAAATTTCCTAAATTTATGATTTTATTTATGAAAAGCCTTTTATTTAGAATAAATAATATTCTTAGTGCATGCACATATTTCATAAATATTTTGCTAGATTATTTTAAATAAAAATGTAATTTTTGAGATTTATAATATTATTATTATTCAAAGATTTAAAAATATTATGTAAATTTTGAAATTATTATTATTAATAATTTTGGAAAATATATTTCAAAATTATTGTGAAGATTTAAATTTTGATTTGATTCCATAGATACATTTAAATAGTAAACTAATATTATATTTGAAATTGATTTGATTTTAAACAAGAGAATTTAATTAGATTTAAATTGGATTTGTATTGGATTGGATTTGATTTCATTGTTTTAAATTAAGTAGAGAATTATCTACTTTGGATTTAAATATTCCTAATTTCTATCCAATGGGAATTCCCATATCCTAAAATAGGCAGGTACTCCTCCAATTTCATCATTCATTATTTTTTCAAAATTTTCCACCACAAAAGTGAGTACTCGTGTCCATGACCATGTCTGTGTCCCATCTACTATGTGTTTTATTGTACAAATACATTCCTTCATCCCGGGTCCGACAGATCCGAACCTCCGTCCCTGTGTATCGGATACACCCGACGCGTCCTGACAACATCTTTGACTCAACCCAAATCCTAAACCTAACCCTAACGACGCCAACACAGCCCTCCTCGTCAGACTACCCCACTTGGAGCCATCCTCCCCGTCTCGACCTTGCTACCCGGCCATCAAGCGAAAGCCCTACCGTCGCACAGTCTTCATCGCCACCTTCGCCCTCACCATCACCAAAAGCAAGCCATCCCATCGCCCCTTCTACACGACGACCACCATCGTCTCCCCGACTTCTGCCCTACGCCACAGCCTCCTCCCTCACCTTGTCCAACTCCTCGGCCACCTCCATCCGCCATCGTTTGAGACCACCGCCACCAAACCCCGGACAACCCAGCACACAACCACCGCCACCCAAAAGGAAAAAAATAAAATAAAGCAAAAACCAATAAATTCGACTACCACTTACCGACCTCGGCGACCGCCCTCGGCTCCTCACCCCGATCCTCCGCAGCCTCCTTCCGCTGGCGTCCCCCGCCCGCGTGAGCGCCACCAGCACCACCGCCGGGCCTCCGTCGACGAGACCCGACGACCTCAGATCCGCCCTGGCATCGTTCGAACTCAGCGCTCGAGCACTCGCGCGGTGTCGAACCCTAGCCGCCGTGCCAGCCTGGCCTCAGCCTGACGAACCCCCGACCTAGCCACCGCGTTCTCCGCCTTGGGTTATGCGCCAGCCCGCCTCCCTCCGGCCGCTCGCGCAACGTGTGAGCACCCTGAATTTTGGGTTGTTTTTTTATTTCCTGATTGATTTTTATTTCGATAAATAATTATTTTTTATTTTCCTTAAGTGTACCTTCCGTGCCATTGATATTTGGAGTATCAGGGATGTTCAACTCTGGAAATCTTCTTCACGAGTTTTGGAGTGGACACGATTACCTTCGTGACGGTATATGGTGTCCCACTAAACTTGTTCCCTTTTGCTCTTTCTGCTTCGCTGAACTTCGGGTCGGTTTAGACCATTTGATTGATATTTTCCCACTCTTTTCTTGATCATTTCCAGCGCGTTACCATGACATTTAAATTGGGAGCGCCAGACCAGTCAGTTTCTTGAAACCAACTCCTCATTGATGATCTACTCGAGACGCTCGTCACCCATGACCTTTGTGTCCCCCTCAGACACGTTATTTCGGGCTCCATTTGATTCGCACAACTTTTCCGACACGTGACCCAATTTTATTTACGCCACGGCGTCACATCCATTTTCCAACTTGATTTGTGGGTCCCCTGTCGACCAAAACCTGTCCGCCCCAACTATGGACATGGCCCACTTTGAGCCTACTACCCATCCGCCACTTGTGTCCCATTTATTGGAATCCCCATATGACTTATTTACACATGATCATCAACGTCTAATTTTAATTCTATTTTGCACGATGTCCAGGTTGACCCAATCCGGCTCCACTGAGTCCAGTCCAGCTCCATAATTTTCTCCATCATGACACCCTCATAATTCTTGCCCAAAAATATCAAGTAATCTCTACATATTTTTCTATTTTTTTGGAGATTTTATTTATTTAATTCCTATTAGAATTGGCCAATTTTTCTCTATTTAATTTCTAGCCTTTGATTTTCCTATACTAAATCCTCACCATTCATTCCATGATAACTTCCCTATCCCCTCACAGCCATATGTGGCCGGCCCTAAAATAATTGGAGAGAATCTTCTCTCTCACTTCATTGATTGTTATCCTTCTTTCTCTTCTCCCTTTCTAGTTTTCAACACAACAACAAACTACAACTAACAGCATCTCCTCCCCTACAACCGAGCACACTCTCCTTCCACCTCTGGCCACCCCCTGGCTGGCCGTCGGCCTCCCCCACGACAGCCTCCAGCTCCTCCTTCTCCTCGTTCTCCTCCATTGAAACCACCACGAACCACCACCATCCTTCATCAACCTCCTTCCGCCACCACCACTTATCCATCTCCTCCACCGTGTCGAGGCCCGCCGCCGTCGACCCTCGTCGAGCGTGCAGCCACCGCGCCGTCATCGGCCTAACAGCACCATGCGCCATGCAGTACAGTGCCGCGCGCAAAGCAGCGCGCACAACAGTTGCAGCAGTGACCAGCATGGGCTGCGCGAGTGCTGGGCCGCCACGCACCGCCGTGGCACGGCGACCCCCGTCGTGGGTGAAACCCCCCCGGGCGAACTTCGACGATCAGTCCCTGACGGCCACCGTCCTCCGGGATGCGCCATCGAGGCGATTCGTGCGTTTTTAACGAGATCCCGTCGGCGCGCGCGAGTTTGGAACTCAGATTTGGCGCTCCGTCGCAGCGACTTCGCGCACGTTTTTCCGAAGATCCGACCGTTGGATCGGCGATTTCTTTGCTCCGTCACAATCTCGGTATATCCACCTTCATCCCTGTCAATTTTCGTCCGTTAATTTTATCGTTTGATACATGAAAACCGGCCACCAAGTTGACCGTTTAAATTGTATTAAATTTGGACAGTTTCGCGGGGCCAACTTCGTCAGCTTGTATCTCCTCCACCGCAGCTCGTTTGGTGTGCTACCAGTTCCGTTGCGAAGCTGGTATAACCCTCTTATTTCCCCTCTAGTTCTTTTCATTGTGAGCTTGTTTGATTGGTTGAATTCGACGCCAAAGTTGGTCGTCCGAATTCATAATTTTCAACTTGTAAAATTTAATTTTTGAGCACAGGACTCCAGATTTCATTTCTGACACCACCATTAGACTTGTGGCGTCGTTCTGGCATATTTTATATAAAATTTGTTAGATTTAGAGAACGTGGGCCCGGGCACGCATTTCGATACAAAACGGGTCCAACATTCTGGGTCAACGGGACTTTTGACGCCGGCTCATCGGAATCAATTTCGGATATACCGTTGAGTTATCGTATTCTGGACTTGTTGACATATAATTTGCTAGGTTTTGGTGGACATTGGGTCTGGCACGCATTTCGGTGCAAGTCGGATACCAATACGGATCAACGGGTCATTTTGAGATCGGCTCATCGGAATCCAATTCGGAGATACCGTTGAGTTCGTATCATCATTCTGGACTCGTTGACAGGTAGTTTGCTGAGTTTTGAGAACTTTGGCTCTGGCACGTATTTCCGTGTAAACCGGAATCCCAAGTTCTGGTCAACGGGCCAAATTGAGATCGGGTCAACGGAATCAAATTCTGGAGATACCGTTGGGTTCGTATCGACATTCTGGTTGCTTGGACATATAATTTATTATATTTTATAGACTTATTTTCTTGCAGTTTTCGATGCAAAACGGCTCCGACACGGACACCGTTTTGACCCAAAATTACCTTTTTGCCTTGTGTCCAAATTGGACCGTTGGGTAGGCTATCCTAGCTAATTTGACCATTTTGGACACGTTGGCGATGTTCATTTCATCGTCCGACAATGTTTGTTGATAATTCTCTAAGTTTAACCTTTTTATAATAATTAATAATTAATTCATAATGTTCGTATTTCGGGATTAGTACAACGAAACTGAGATCAGCCAATTCCAGTGATCTCACATCGCTGAAATTGATAAGTTGGACACGTGGATCAGTATAATAAGATTATCAGCCTTACCGATAATCTTCTTATCTCGATTTGCGTGACGTAAGTTTCGACGTACAAATAACGAAGTACACTGTATATAGATTAGATTTTCCCTGTTTGACCAGAGTTGACCAGTTGACCCAAAGTCAACTATAAGTCAACGCTTGACCTAGTTTGACTAGATTGTTGACCGGAGTTGACCTAGAGTAATTTGACTTAGAAGAACCTAGAATATATAGATTGCCTGTAAGGATTATTTATTTTCAACTTGAACACCTTGTAACCTGTGTTGCTTTAAATAGGACTATGTGGCTTCAGTGGGACCCCCTATACTTATCAGCTGTTCAGGTTATCGAGGCGAGTACATTCTCTGATCATTGCATATCCTGCTTAGAATTATATTCCTGTTTAGATTATAACTTGATGCTGTCACGACATTATCACGGATTAGTACTATACGGATCTCTTCATGCGATGTTATCCCCCGGGAGCATCGGGTACATTATGTCATGTGCGTTTCACTTTCATCATGTAGTCCTGTGCTTTCACCATACATGTACACTCTTGTGAATCTTGTACTCCATGTTCACAGAGCTTTCATGTATACTATCATGTGCACCCTATATGGGCCCCCATGTGATATCTTGTGCAATAACATAACCTGTTTAGATCCTTGTGTATTGATTGGGGATACGGAGGAGTGCTAGTAGTGTGAACAATTCTTGTAGGTAGATTCCTGTGCACCTCGACATCCTGTGCAAATCTATCCTGTTCACATGTGCTATCTCGTACTCTGATTCACTAGTCACTGTTAGTTCTATTTATAGTAGATATTCTATTACAGTTCTTCCTGTTACATACTGTATGCTTCAGATCTGGTATCTTACTTTACTGCATGACTATTTTTTAACCTGCTGAATGTTGAGATGTATGTGCTGTCCAGTCCTGACTGGACCTGTTGATAAATTTACAGATAGCCTGGAGGTGCATGCTAGCCTAGAGGAGACACAGTAGGGTTTGTTTAGGTAGTTATTTCATTTTGTCTGGAGTTGTATTTACTTTGTGGATTACTGTATCTTTATGAGTTTGAGATGTACTTCTGGGTTCAGTATCTTAGACACTTAGACTTCATCTCCTGTATTTATTTGGATTTCATGTTTATCTATTCTTATATGCTCTACCTTAGATGTGATTGAGTTGTATCTGCTATGTCACCCCATCGGGGAGTATAAACTGTTTAGTCTTATACTGTTAGATGCATTGAAACTAGGACAGCGTTCTACCGCCGACACTGCGGCAGGCTGTGCGTTGTTACGTTCGTGCCTAACTAGGGTGCGGGTCGTGATAAACCGCTCCGACGAAGACCCTCCGCCTCACTCCGACTCCCAAACCCCTTCGTCGGCTCTCAACTCGACCACCGAGCCCCGACGAGATCGCGCCTCTACTTCCCACTTATTCGCTCGGCCGTAGCCCCACTTCATTCCTCTTCCGCCGCCCTTTGAGCCGATCCGGCGACTTCGACAATCGCCCCGACGAGCGGCCTCCTCTCCCGATATCTTTTTTCCCCACTGAATGCTTCTCTCCGCCCTTTCTCTTCTTTTATTTCTTTTTTTAGAATGAGAAGTTCTCTCTCTACGAGGAGAGAACGGGAGTAAAGGTTCTGTGTTATTTTTTATATTTCAATTTATATTTTAATTTATTTATTTATTATAAGTACCATTGAGATATACATTAGTAGATGTTGTTGTTTGGGTTCTGTTCCATTTATATTTTTTATGATTAGATATTTAATATATTATATTTATTTTTATTATTATTAAATTATTATTATTATATATTATATTATTATTATTATATTATTATATTATTATTTTATTATTATTATTTTATTATTATTATTATTATATTATATTATGTTGTTTTTAGTGTTATTATTAAGATTATTATTACTGTTAGTATCTATTATTATTATTAAAATTATTATCATTATTATTATTATTAATATTGTTGTTATTTTTTTCTAATTGGGTTATTTCTTTAGCAAGATTTTTGTTATACAATATGTAATAGTTGATAAATAATTTAAAATATTATTGCTATACCTTTGTTATTGTACTATTAGTACCAATTATTATTTTACTTTACTAGCCAATAGATAAGTTCATAAAAACTATTTTTATTATTGGTAACAACAATATTATAGACTAAGATATTGTTGTAAATGTTCTATTTATTTAAAGTAAATTATTTGACAAAATTATAGTTTTACAAATACGAATTTTAGCATTATAAATAATTTCCTATAATTTTTTATATATTTTCCATTCTTTTTTGATTTTCTCCTTTCCATGACCAATCTCGTTATTCCTATTCCTCCGCCAATTTCGAGACTACCTTATGTCCACCCTAACTAAATTGACCATTTTGGACCCGATGTACCGGTCTGTACCACCAACAGAGGTTCCCTTGCATAGTTATTACAACGAAGTCGCAGTTTGTGCCACCTTGATCATCGCACACCAGACGTACTACCAGGCAAGACACCTTGCCATTTGCTGTTTATTTTTGCTCGTATTTCATGTATTATTATTTCTTTATGCAAAATAAACTGTGATACATGGCATAACCGGTTAGAACTTACTGTTCATTTATATTTTCTGCTATGTATTTTCTTACACATTAAACCTAGATTTAAGGGTCCACCTTTGTGTGTTGCATTCATGGCCTTGACACGTTGTACCACGAAGTTGTGTGTCGCATATAGAACACGGAAGTGCGTGATTGGTTGGCCACCATTACGTACAAGCCGTGTGATAGGAATAACCGCTAATAGAGATTGCATGCTAGTTTGACTTAGCGGTTATAGTGGTTTTGTGTTGTGGATACAACATAGTAGGCATTGGGCGGGGAGGACAATTCCTTATCGTATGGGCTTCGATGCACTTTCCCTTTTGTAACCCGTGAGCTCCGCCGGAGACGCGGGTCAGATTACGCATGATTACTGACGGCCACTGACGATTCTGCGGAATGTCATGCTCTTACTGATAGGGCCTCTGGTGCCCAAAGGGGGACTACGCCGATCCTATTTAGCCAGGGCCAATGCGTAGGAAGGATTGTTCTTAACAACATTTTACTTAAAACGATTAGGTACCTTTATCCGTTAGGTACGAGTACTTTTGGTTTGGGTACTTGTATCTGACCGTGGCTTGGAATAATAACTAGTCGCGGATTAGTTCATCACATCTTGTCCTTGTTTGGTTGTAGGTGTGACTTACTACTTCGATGAGAAGGTATTGAACCTTGTTGGGGTCCGGATACCATATTGGATTCTTAGCATGGAAAGATACGTCACCGTGAATTAGTTTACCATCTCCTGTCCTTGTTTGGTTGAGGGAATGGTATGCTCGTTCAATAGGTGTGTATTGGACCATGTTATAAATTCAATTGACTTATTTATTTGAGCAATATTTATTCAGTTATATGGCATGATATTATGTGTCTTGTTACGTCCCTCTGAGGACCTGGTTATCTCTTCAGGTGTGTGTGCTATTATCTTTCGCAGGTGTTCTAGCTCTAGCCGTGATCTTCGCTATTTCTTCGAGGATGATTGCATTTGGATCGTCTTCGCTTCGCTCGCCAAAATCTTTCTTTTGTTATGTATTTCTTTTCATAGTTGGTAGTGGATTTGTCTCCGCCCAACTACATGTACCAAATGACAATTTTATAGTTATATGAGATCTTCTATTCATTTATTTGTGTGGATGAGATTAGTTATGGTTCAACTGCATTTTACAGCTTATGTATCCATACGAGGCCCATGTACTTCGTATGAATACAGCTGGCATGTTTACGTTCCTAGTCCTACGTATTTGGGACTGGGGCGTTATATGTTTTTATGGTGGCCCATGCAGGTCAAGATAAATTGTTTGGTTACTTTACCGTAACAAGCAAGCCTGCGAATAGGATTAGAAGTCTAGGATCTCATCCACATACTTGACCTTTTTCGACCGACTAATCGATTGCATCTTGCTTGATTCCTTCTATCATTATCTTCCCTTCGTGCTTGCTAGAGATTGACCCTACTAAGTTAGATGTCCGAAACACCCTTAGCTTAATTCTTTAAGTTGGGTAGAATACCCCACGACTTGACACACCCTTGATCATTAAGGGAATACTAATAGTATTAACTAGACCATAGAGACTAGAGGAATTCAACCCATTAGGTCAACCAAGCCTTGATCAATAAAACCGTAGGAAGATGGAATAGGAATAAAGAAGACTTAGATCCTTATGACACTTAGACTATTCATATTAGTTCTTATTTCATCTACCCTCGTGCCTATGTTTTGCTATCTAAACAAATGATGCTAATATAGCCTAGTATTTGCAAGCTAATCCTTATTGAGCTTGATCAAGACATATGTTATAGAGTGGCCACTCACTAACATATTGTCTAATCAGAACCGGTGCATGATAGTCTAATCAACCAAGTGCACTTTGGTTCGCTTTTGCCTATTATTCTACGTGGATAGGGACATAGTAAACTTGACCTCTAGAGTCCCATCCGCGACTGCCTTGACAATTCCTTTGAAATTATTCGATCGTCCTTGGAATCACGTATTCGATAACGCCTCCTTCAAACTCTATATTGCTTTCGCCTTCACCTATTTTAGAAGGATGAATGCGTTGTACTAGAATCTTCTCTAGCCTTCATATCGATTACGATTACTATCACTCGATATTGCTATATCTTCATCCTAAACTACTCGTTCTTTTCTCGGCCCTATCATGACCTTCTAATCACTTAATCGATCTCTTATTCGTGCCTCAACCTACTCCCAAGAAACCATATCTACAAGGTCTCTAATTTATTTCTTGAACACATACCATTCTTCATCGTGCGTTATCTTAACCATTTTTTTTCTCTCTTTCTTGCATTAATCCATGATTATCTTCGCTAATACTGGTAAACGTCGTTTCCTTGTCTCACCCAATGATTTGACCGTGCTTCCTCACCGATACCCCCTTGCGCCTTTCACCCCCTTACAGATTCTTAATTTTGAGGACAAAATTATTTTAAGTTGGGTAGGATGTAAAACCCTTAAATTTCTACTATTTTTTTATTTTATTAAATTTGGTACTGATTTAAATTTTGTAGTATACGTCGCATAGTCGTATTGTACGTCGCGCACGAAATTTTGTTTTCATAATTGCTCGACGAGTGCGAATATGTGCGAGCGTACATATTTTTAGAAAAATATTTTTCTTATTTTTATAGTTTCAAATAATATATGTAATATTTAATTTAGCTATCAAAATTCCTAAATTTATGATTTTATTTATAAAAAGCCTTTTATTTAGAATAAAAATATTCTTAGTGCAGGCACATATTTCATAAATATTTTGCTAGATTATTTTAAATAAAAATGTAATTTTCGAGATTTATTAATATAATAATTTATTATTCAAAGATATTTAAAAATATGTATATTTTGAATTATTATTAATAATTTTGGAAAATTATTTTGAAATTATTGTGAAGATTTAAATTTTGATTTGATTCCATGGATACATTTAAATAGTAAACTAATATCTATATTTGAAATTGATTTGATTTTAAACGAAAAGAATTTAATTAGATTTAAATTGGATTTGTATTGGATTTGGATTTGATTTCATTGTTTTAAATTAAGTAGAGAATAATCTAATTTGGGTTTTAAATATTCCTAATTCCTATCCAATTGGGAATTCCCACATCTTATAAATAGGCAGGTACTCCTCCAATTTTCATCATTCTTTATTTCTCTAAAAGTTTCCACCACAAAAGTGAGTGCATCGTGTCCATGACCGTGTCCGTGTCCCATCCACTATGTGTTTTATTGTACAAATACATTCGTCCACCCCGGGTCCGACAGATCCGAACCTCCGTCCCTGTCGTGTCGGACACACCCGACGCGTCCTGACAACATCTTTGACTCAACCCAAATCCTAAACCTAACCCTAACGACGCCAACACAGCCATCCTCGTCAGACTACTACACTTGGAGCCATCCTTCCTGTCTCGACCTCGCTACCCGACCATCAACCGACAACCCCACCGTCGCCACCGTCTTCATCGCCACCTTCGTCCTCACCATCACCCAAAGCAAGCCATTCCATCGCCCCTTCCACACGACGACCACCATCGTCTTCCCGACTTCTGCCCCACGCCACAGCCTCCTCCCTTACCTTGTCCAACTCCTCGGCCACCTCCATCCGCCATCGTCTTTGACACCACCGCCACCAAACCCTCGGACAACCCAGCACACAACCACCGCCCCCAAAAGGAAAAAAATAAAATAAAGCAAAAACCAATAAATCCGACCACCACTTACCCGACCTCGGCGACCGCCCTCGGCTCCTCACCCCGATCCTCCGCAGCCTCCTTCCGTTGGCGTCCTCCGCCCCGCGCGAGCGCCATCAGCGCCACCGCCCGGGCCCGCCGACCTCAGATCCGCCCCTGGCGTCGGTCGAACTCAGCGCTCGAGCACTCGTGCCGGTGCTAGCCGCCGCGCCAGCCTGGCCTCAGCCTAACGAACCCCCGACCTAGCCACTGCGTTCTCCGCCTTGGGTTACGCGCCAGCCCGCCTCCCTCCGTCCGCCCGCGTCAACCGCTCTGACGACGACCCTCCGCCTCACTCCGACTCCCCAAACCCTCTTTGCCGGCGCTCCACTCCGACCACCGAGCCCCGGCGAGATCGCCGCCTCAACTTCCCACTTCTTTGCTCGGCCGCCGCCCTACTTCATTCCTCTTCCGCCGCGCTATCCGCCGCCCTTTGACGCCGATCCCGGCGACTCCGACAATCGCCCGCCGACGAGCCGGCCTCCTCTCTCCGATATCTTTTTTTCCCCACTGAATGCTTTCTCTCTCCGCTCCCTTTCTCTTCTTCCTATTTCTTTTTTTTAGAATGAGGAAGTTCTCTCCCTACGAGGAGAGAACGGAGTAAAAGTTCTGTGTTGTTTTTTTTATTTCATTTTTTTATTTTTATTTTATTTATTTATTATAAGTTACCATTGAGATATACATTAGTAGATGTTGTTGTTTGGGTTCTGTTCCATTTTATATTTTTTTATGATTATTATTATTATTATTAGATTATTATTATTATTATTAATATTATTATTATTATTACTATCATTATTATTATTATTATTATTATTATTATTATATTATTATTATATTATTGTTATTAGTGTTATTATTAAGATTATTATTACTGTTAGTATCTATTATTATTATTAAAATTATTATCATTATTATTATTATTAATATTGTTGTTGTTTTTTTTCTAATTGGGTTATTTCTTTACTAAGATTTTTGTTATACAATATGTAATAGTTGATAAATAATTTAAAATATTATTGCTATACCTTTGTTATTGTACTATTAGTACCAATTATTATTTTATTACTTTACTAGCCAAATATATAAGTTCATAAAAACTATTTTTATTATTGGTAACAACAATATTATAGACTAAGATATTGTTGTAAATGTTCTATTTATTTAAAGTAATTATTTGACAAAATTATAGTTTTACAAATAAGGATTTTAGCATTATAAATAATTTCCTATAATTTTTTATATATTTTCCATTCTTCTTTGATTTTCTCCTTTCCATGACCAATCCCGTTATTCCTATTCATCTGCCAATTTCGAGACTACCTTATGTCCACCCTAACTAAATTGACCATTTTGGACCCGATGCACCGGTCTGTACCACCAACAAGGTCCCCTTGCATAGTTATTACAACGAAGTCGCAGTTTGTGCCACCTTGATCATCGCCACACCAGGCTACTACCAGACAAGACACCTTGCCATTTGCTGTTTATTTATTTTAGCTCATATTTCATGCTATTATTTCTTTATGCAAAATAAACTGTGAAACATGGCATAACCTGTTAGAACTTACTGTTCATTTATATTTCCTGCTATATATTTTTCTTACACATTAAACCTAGATTTAAGGGTCCACCTTTGTGTGTTGCATTCATGGCCTTGACACGTTGTACCACGAAGTTGTGTGTCGCATATAGAACACGGAAGTGCGTGATTGGCTGGCCACCAGTACGTACAAGCCGTGCGATAGGAATAACCGCTAATAGAGATTGCATGCTAGTTTGACTTAGCGGTTATAGTGGTTTTGTGTTGTGGATACAACATAGTAGCATTAGACGGGAGGACAATTCCTTAGCGTATGGGCTTTGATGCACTTTCCCTTTTGTAACCCGTGAGCTCCGCCGGAGACGCGGGTCAGATTACCCATGATTACTGAAGGTCACTGACGATTCTGCAAAACGTCATGCTCTTACTGATGGGGCCTCTGGTGCCCAAAGGGGGACTACGCCGATCCTATTTAGCCAGGGCCCATGCGTAGGAAGGATTGTTCTTAACAACATTTAACTTAGAACAGTTAGGTACCTTTATCCGTTAGGTACGAGTACTTTTGGTTTGGGTACTTGTATCTGACCGTGGCTTGGAACAATAACTTGTCGCGGATTAGTTTGTCACATCTTGTCCTTGTTTGGTTGTAGGTGTGGCTTACTACTTCGATGAGAAGGTATTGAACCTTGTTGGGGTCCGGATACCATATTGGATTCTTAGCATGGAAAGATATGTCACCGTGAATTAGTTTACCATCTCCTGTCCTTGTTTGGTTGGGGGATGGTACGCTCGTTCAATAGGTGTGTATTGGACCATGTTATAAATTCAATTGACTTATTTATTTGAGCAATATTTATTCAGTTTATATGGCATGATACTATGTGTCTTGTTACGTCCCTCTGAGACCTGGTTATCTCTCCAGGTGTGTGTGCTATTGTCTTTCGCAGGTGTTCTAGCTCTAGCCGTGATCTTCGCTATTTCTTCGAGGATGATTACATTTGGATCGTCTTTGCTTCGCTCGCCAAAATCTTTCTTTTGTTATGTATTTCTTTTCATAGTTGGTAGTGGATTTGTCTCCGTCCAACTACATGTACCAAATGATAATTTCATAGTTGATTATATGAGATCTTCTATTCATTTATTTTGTGTTGATGAGATTAGTTATGGTTCAACTACATTTTACAGCTTATGTATCCATACGAGACCCATGTACTTCGTATGAATACAACTGGCATGTCTACGTTCCTAGTCCTACGTATTTTGGGACTGGGCATTACACCGTCCGTTTGGGGTGATACGCAATACTGAACTTGAGCTAGGTGCCCAAGCTAGTATGTAAACTCCTCCAGAAATAAGAAGTGAAATGACTATCCCGATCCGAGACTATGCTCACAGGAACTCTGTAGAAATCTGACTATCTACCGCACGTACAGCTCTGCTAGCTTCTCCGTAGATAGACCCACATTGAAAGGCAAGAAGTGGGCTGATTTGGTCAATCTATCAATGATAACCCAAATTGCGTCTTTCCCTCCTGGAGATCGTGGAAGTCCAGACACAAAATCCATAGTGAGGTGCTCCCACTTCCACTCTGGAATGGGTAGTGGATGTAGCAACCCAATTGGCCTCTACCTCTCGGCTTTCACCTACTGGCACACCAATCATCGAGATATAAACTGAGCTACCTCTCGCTTCATGCCATTCCACCATACGTGCTCTCTCAAGTCTCTATACATCTTGTTGGCTCCAGGATGCATATAGTACTGAGAACGATGTGCTTCCTAAATAACCTCCTCCCAAGGCTCTCCACTCGAAACGCACAATCTAGTACCGTGTCTCAGCGACCCATCTTCGGCTATAGAGAAATTGTCTAGCAATCCTGCTTGCATCTCCTTCCTGATGCTCCACAGGACTACGTCCTCAAACTGTGTTGATCTGACCCTGTCCATCAATGCGACTGAATCTGTAAACCCCACATCTGAATCTCCATACTCATAACGATCACCTCGATACCCAACCTTTCCAGATCAGCCAATAGATGATGATCTGCCGCCAAATACATAGCGAATGGATACCTGCTTAAGCCATTTACAACTACGTTGGCCTTTCCTGGATGGTACCGCAAAGAGATATAGAAGTCATTCATCAGCTCAAGCCAACGCCTCTACCTCATGTTCAATTCTTTCTGGGTAAATACGTACTTCAAGCTCTTGTGATCCGTAAAGATCTTAACTTACTGGCACACTCTGTCCAAGATACTATACTACACTTATGGGATACTACCTTCTATTGTCTTCGTCAAATGAATGCAGGTAAATAAGTAGCACACGGGGCTCAGTTGAATGGGACACAAGTGTCATGTAGGTAGTAGGCTTAATGTGGGTCGTGTCCATATTTTGGGTCAACAAGTTTGGGTCGAAATGGTGCCCCCAATTCGAGTCGGAAATAAAAGTGACCTCGTGGGGTGAATCAAGAATGGGCCTTGTGTCAGGAAAGTCGTGATAAAATAAAGCACAAGATGGTGTACCTGAGTGGGACACGAAGGTCATGGGCGTAGGGTGTCTTGTCTAAATCATGCATATGAAGTTGGTTTTGAGAAAACAACTAGTCTTGTGCTCCTAATTTAAAAGTTATGATAATGTGCATATGATAATCATAAATAAAAGTGGGAATGGTCAATGGCCTAAATTGATCCGAAAGTTGTGCGATACAAAGATAGTACAAGAGAATGAGTTTGAGTGGGACCTGATATATCAAAATGAAGATAATCTTGTCTACTACAAACTCATGAAGGAAGTTTCCAGAGATTGACATCTCTGACGCACCAGAAATCAAAGTCACGGAAGAACATTCATCTATCTAGGATACTCTCTCTAGGGTGTCTACTCAAGTCTTGACGTTGTCTACACAAGGCACTAATTCATCTATATGATACTTGGATGATACCCCTATACTAGGTTGTTCATGTATCTCCTCCAACTAGACACTAAACTGTTGGTGCCTAAACTTCTATAACACTTGAAATACTTCATCTCTAGCTACTAGGGTACTCCTCTTATTCCAGTACCTGGTACAACTCCTACCTTAACACTTATTAATCACTCTAGGGTTCTCATCTATATTTAATTATCAACAATCATATACAATACTTCCTAACCATACTCTAAACTACTAACACAATTACTCAAGGACATAAACTAATTGCAAGTCACCAAGCCATTATACTATGAAGAACCTATAATGAAATGAAACTCTACAAGGACCTGGACTAAATAACTGAAACTATCCTTACTCTTAAGCTAATTGATGATGGAATAGAATCTATAATAACAGAAGTGAAATGATAGAGATGATATGTTACGACCCTTATCAAGATACAATCTGATAATCATACGCGTCTGTCCAAAATCATGATAATCAGAATCCTCGCTACGCCAGTAAGCAAGACTGCAATAAATGGTAGATTCCATAACTGGGTATGCACCTCTATAATCATGTCGTCTAGAATAATCTCCACGCCGACTAGTATGGCTGCGAGAAATCCTAAATCTCATAACCAAGATATGTACATCCGAAGTAAGTTCCTTACGTTTTTGCCACGCAGGCTAATATAGCTGCAATAACTCTAGGTTCCATAACTAAGTAGACGTTTTACCTTCCCTGTTATTCCGTTAACATATGTTATCAAAAGATATCTTAACTCGGGCCATAAAATTCATCTCGATATGACAATCAAAATCAACGATGATCCATTAGTATCAAATTCAATAACAAGGAGCAAGGGTGAAGAAAAACAATAGGAAATGATTTCAAATTGACGTTCAAAACAATTTCTAAGGGTCATCACAAGAATCTCTCAAAAGTCCTAATCAAAGAGACCAATATGGCATATGATAAGATATCGTCAAGGAAGGACAATTTATTTTAAAATGCAAGGAGAGTTGTCTTGATAATCAAAAGATTAGAATTTTTCTAATATGTGATTGAGTAACTCCTATCATAACCTAAAACCTATATCCTAAGAGCAGGCTCGTAATTAGCACTCTAAGTCAAACACTATTACAAAATCATACTAGTTGCGACTCTGACCTGCATGGGCCACCATAAAAATGTGTCACGACCCGCACCCTACGTCCAGCCTACGCCGTGGTATCGGCGGTAGAACGCTGTAAAGGTCATGTAGAATATATAGAATCTAAAACACAAGA
>JANAVB010029463.1:150000-188435 GCA_029216955.1 Iris pallida
GACATTCGACCTGGATAACCGGATGGTCTGCATGGCTTGTGGATGTTGGGATAATCTCATTGCATCTTGCTAGTGACTAGGCCTGTGATAATTAAAGTATCAAGCCGTACACTTTGCTTGGCCGTGATTGATTGGATGGAATCTAGTTCAGCTTTCTCTTGTCCTGATCCTGTACAAGATTATGACATGACATGATTATTGATGCTTGCCTTAACAATAACGATGGGGGGTCCAGTTCTGTTCAGGCGAAGGGTTACAACCCCGGTCTTTGTTTGGTTTAAGGGTTGTAACCTTGCTCCCAGAGCAGTTCTGTGTCCTCTCTTCGTTTATTGTCTTATTGTAACCTCAGGCCATGCTCATAATGTTTTACTTATTTCAGCGCCATGATTATCTATACTGGCCTTAACAATAAAGATCAGGGGTCCAGTTCTGTTCAGGCGAAGGGTTATAACCCCTGTCCTTGTTTGGTTTAAGGGTTATAACCTGGCTCTCGGAGCAGTTCTGTGTCCCTCTTCGTTTATTGTCTTCACTGTACCAATAGTATTTGAGACGGATTTCTATTCAGGTGAAGGACTGCAACCCCGGTCCTTGTTTGGTTTAAGGGTTGTGACCTGGCTACTTGAATGGTTTTCTCGTACTCAGTTTACTGTTGTTATCTCTATTATTATCAGTTCTTTATTTATTATCTTTAATATTCAATTGTGATTTGCTGGTTTAGTTCCTAAGTGAAGCCTCCTTTGTGGCACTTACTCTTTCTGGGGTCTGACCCAGCTGGTTTCGTGTGGCCAGATATCGGAGCAGCTCTAGAGGATCTACCTATCTTCCAGCCAGGCGTAACCCTGGCAACGAGTGAGTTTCTTTTGTCCTCCCTTTATTATAAAATTATTCTTTTGAGGCGTTTACCCGACGAGCACGTGTTAGCTCGTATTGCACCTTATTTACTATCTGCCTACGGGCTGTAACATGATTGACAGATCCTAGGGTTGATCATGTATGACTGAACTCTTGCTAGTCCTGATATTTTGTACGACTAGCTTCATGATCATCCAATATGTAATGTATGGGATGCCTTACTATTGTATATTTGATGTTCTAATATCTTATGACTGTTACTACTTGCTTGTGATGGAGGCAATAGGATTGTTCTTGACCGTAGGAGACTGATGGATTAGTTAAACGCTTATATATCTAGACAGCCGTGACCGTATAGTGAGATGGATTTCGTTTCATTATACGTAGCTGGCTATGTATGCCTCCGCTCTCCAGTATTCTGGTTCTGGGGATTGGGTTTAAGTGGTGGCCCATGCAGGTCTTGTAAATCAAGATATATGAGGGTTTATCGAATAAATGTCTCAATCAGTACTCGCCCTTGATCTCTGCTCGTATCCTCTGAATCCCTGTAATCTTGACTTGATCACATGCTTGTATCGTTGATCTGTCCTGGTCCTTCCTTATTGTTCCCTATGTCGTCTTCTTTAGCGGTATTATTCCTGGACCTGCCGATCAGCAAGGCGAAGCACCTCCCGCGGACCAGCAGCAACCTGGAGATTAAGCCCAGCATTTAGGAGTAGCCTCCAGAGTCATGCCTACTGAAGAAGAGCCACCAGTTTAGCCCATCCAACCTGCAGAGCCTGATGATGGCACTTTGGTGGATCTCATCATGTCACTATTAGCCTCCCAGGATCGTCGAGGAGATGCCTTGTACCAGGTGGTGGCAGACGCTTTGGCCAGAGGAGGTCATCAGGGTAACAGTGCGGCTAACAGCTTTAAGCTTGAACCCCCCATTCTTCGATGGCAGTGAAGATGCGATTGCTGAAAATACATGGCTTCAGGACACAGAGGTGATTCTAGAAGCAGCCAGGACTCCAGAGAACGAGAATGTGGCTATAGTACGCCTGCAGTTACTAGATCTTTCCCGCAGCTGGTGGACAGCGCAGGCCGATGGATTAGTGGAGCCTATTTCATGGGCATTATTCAGAGAGATTCCTGACAAAGTATTTCGATGCTGTAGCTCGATACGATCTACAGACGAGGTTCACCAATTTGAAGCAGATGGGTAGGACGGTCGACGGATATGGCCGAGTTTTCGAGACTTAATCGGTTTGCTCCTACCTTGGTAGCAACAAGTTCGATAGAGCCCAGCGGTTCCAGCAAGGGCTTTATCTGGAGATTCTATTGACAGTGGAGTAGTTTGAGCATCAGACCTTTGATGCAGTACTGAGGGCATCCCGGAGGCATGAATATACCTCCAGAGATCGTGGATAGGACCGGAGGTCGAAAGCGATCCCACGGTCAGATGAATTAGTCATCAGCACCAGCCCCGACATCCAGGGCTTTGACCATTGGAGTTCCGAGGTGGGCGGCCTTAGTGACGTCGGTTTAGCATTCCATCCCGACGTACCCTCAGCAGCAGAAGCAAAAGCAGTCTTCCGCAGTGGGATGTTCACACTGCAGGAAGCCAGGGCATGTGGTATCAGAGTGTCGCAAAGCACAGGTTTATGCTTGGTTTGCGGTGCCCCGGACCACAGGGATGGGAATTGCCGAACAGGGGAGTTCATCGGCCTTCTCTAGTCCTTCAGTTAGAGGACCAGCACCAGTCCAGCAGCAGCAGCTTCAGTACCCGTTCCCGAGACCATTGCCGACGCAGGCCCAGGCATTACAGCAGCAGAGACTGTAGCAGTATGCCTAAGCCTAAGCCCTGATCCAGAGCAGGCAAGGAATTTTCAGCAGAGGGGACCCGCACCCAGAGACATGGTCAAGTGCTGGCTTTAACCATGGAAGAAGAAGGAATAGCACCAGATGAGGTAGTGGCAGATACTATTCTCGTCACACCTTTCCAGCTTCAGTACTATTTGATTTTGGTGCCACGCATTCATTTATGTCTGCACGATTCACGACACGGATAGGATTGGAGCCCGAGTCATTATCAGTAAGGCTCAATATACTTACTATTAACGGACTTGTGGGAGTAGATAGAGTATTTTCCTCGTGTCGGATCATAGTTAGCGGTAGAGAGTTCTCCGCTAGATTGATAGAGTTTTCGATGGCCGATTATGATGTGGTCTTAGGGATGGATTGGTTGAGGGACCAGTTTGCTAGAATATACTGCCATATCGGCCGAGTTGTTTTTAGCATTCCAGGCGAGCCGGAGTTTTTCTTCTCCCGAGGCGAAGTTGAACCTTCTCCTCTAGTGTTGCGGATGGCAGTAGCAGCAATGCAGTTACCTCGGATAGTTGAAGAGTTTCCAGATGTCTTCCCCGAAGAACTTCCAGGGATGCCGCCAGAGCGGGAGTTCGAGTTCACCATCGACTTGATTCCCGGAACAGCCCCAGTGTCAGAGAGAGTCTACAGGATGGCGCCGTCAGAATTGGAGATATTGTACAAGATGATTGAAGAACTTAGAACCAAGGGATTCATTCGTGCAAGTGGATCGCCTTGGGGAGCCCCGATGCTTCTTGTGAAAAAGAAGGATGGTACATCCAGATTATGTGTAGATTATCGTACCTTGAACTTAGTGACAATCAAGAACAGATACCCTCTCCCGAGGATAGATGACTTGTTTGATCAACTCAAGGGGGCAGCAGTATTCTCGAAGATTGACTTGCGGTCAGGATATCATCAGATCAGAGTCAGAAAGTAGGACATCCCGAAGACAGCTTTTAGATCGAGATATGGGCATTGGGAGTTCTTTGTGATGTCATTTGGAGCAACCAATGCGCCGACAGTATTCATGGACCTCATGAATCGTATCTTCATGCCTTATTTGGATCAGTTCGTGATTGTGTTCCTAGACGACATCTTGGTCTACAGCAAGAGTGAATCAGAGTATGAGCAGTATCTCAGAGTTGTTCTCCAGATTTTCAGAGAGCACCAGTTGTATGCCAAGTTTAGTAAATCCGAGTTCTGGCTCGATCGTATTTCGTACTTGGGCCATATCAGCACCAGAGGAGGAGTAGAAGTGGATCCCTAGAAGATCGTGGCCATTGAGACATGGCCAGTGTCCAGCACGGTTGCAAAGTTTGCAGTTTTCTTGGATTGGCCGGCTACTACTGTCGAATTGTTTTGGACTTTGCTCGGATTTCAGAACCATTGACCAAGTTGACCCGCAAGGATGTGTAGTTTGCTTGGACGGCAGAGTGCCGGAATTCTTTTAAAAAGTTGAAGCGAGGCTTGATGACGGCACCCATTCTCACGCTTCCATATGGAACTGGAGGATTCTCAGTATATTGCGATGCTTCAGGCAGAGGTTTAGGATGTGTTCTGATGCAGCATGGGAAGGTAATAGCTTATGCATCACGATAACTTCGTGATCATGAGAGGAATTACCCAACCCATGACTTGAAATTGGCAGCAGTAGTGTTTGCACTTAAGTTGTGGAGGCACTACTTGTACGGAGATAGGGTGAAGATTTTTACCGACCACAAGAGCCTAAAGTATGTTTTCACCCAGAAGGATCTACTATGCGTCAGAGAAGGTGGCTGGAGCTACTTGTGGATTATGATGTCAACCTGCAGTATCACCCAGGGAAGGCCAACGTCGTTACAGATGCATTGAGCAGGAGAGCCGGAGTTTATTTCCTAACAGCGCAACCAGAGCTGTTTGCAGATCTTCAGAAGATGGGTATAGAAGTTGTTCTCCCTTCTAGTATGGCATTGATGGCCAGTATGCAGGTTCAGTCTACTATAGTCGAGAGGATCCGGATGGCGCAGTCGGCAGATTCCAAGCTTCAGCGACTTAGAGCAGAGTGTGAGGCAGGACGAAGACCAGAGTTATGTATCCATGAAGACGGTACACTTCGACATTGGAAGCGTCTTTGTGTACTCAGTAGAGATATCAGACAGGAGATCATGACAGAGGCTCACAGTTTGCAGTATTCCATTCATTCCGACGGTACGAAGATGTACAGTGATATTCGTCAGCACTTTTGGTAGAATGGCATGAAGAGGGAGATAGCCCGGTTCGTCGTTCGATGTTTGGTTTGCCAACAAGTTAAAGCTGAATATCAGAGGCCAGCTAGACTTCTTCAGCCCTTGTCAATTCTAGAATGGATGTGGGAGCATATAACCATGGATTTTGTGACCGGATTACCTAGATCCCCGGTTGGCAGAGATGCTATTTGGGTTATTATAGACAGGCTCACGAAGGTGGATTATTTTCTTCCGTTCAGGGTTGGTCAGTCGATGGCTCAGCTAGCAGAGATATACCTCAGGCAGATCGTCAGACTTCATGGTATACCAGTCAGTATCACCCCGGACCGAGATTCAAGGTTTACGTTGCACTTTTGGCGTAGCTTGCAAGAGAGTTTGGGAACTCATCTCCAGTTCAGCTCCGCTTATCATCCGCAGACTGATGGCCAGTCAGAACGTACAATCCAGAATCTTGAAGACATGTTGAGATCTTGTACGCTCGACTTTGATGGATCGTGGGAAGATCACCTGCACCTGGTGGAGTTCTCGTACAACAATAATTTCCAGGCCAGTATCCAGATGGCACTGTTCGAGGAACTGTATGGTAGGAAGTTCCGATCCCCGCTAGCATGGGACGATATCAGAGAGAGACAGATGCTCGGTCCGAAAATGATTGCTCAGACCGTTGAAGTGGTCAGAAGAGTCAGAGATCATCTTCGACTTGCCCAAGATCGCTAGCGTCATTAGGCCGATTCTCATCGGCGCCCTCTTGAGTTTTCTGTCGCCTACCATGTATTTCTGAGGATTTTGCCTAACCGTGGCGTCATTCATTTCGGCGTACGAAGAAAGCTTAGTCCTAGATATAGGACCGTTCGATATTCTGGAGCGAGTAGGAGATGATGGAACTGGGGATTCCCAGGACCCTTCCTTTGGTGTGCGTATTGATCGATAGAAAGTTAAACAGATCTAATACTGTTCTAACCCTTCATAGACGAAAACTAGGGTTCACGAATTATACCTGCGACAAAAGAGATAAGTAATTCATGGCAATCTCGAGCGGACGACCCTAAGATCTTCTGCACGTATTCCTTCCTCGAGTTGGACGTCGTGTGGGCGACGATCTTCCAATTTTTCTTCTCCTTGGTAGCACTCTATTTCTCTCCTTACGTGAATCATAATTTAGAGAAAATTTCAGATTTTGATCAGTAATCTGGCGGCCAAAGAATAGAGATATATATAGGCTACGGGAGGGACCATGAGGAGAAATTAGGGTTAGGCCTCCTAACGGATCTGGATATCCCGTGTTCAGCCCGAACACACAATCTAGGCCCATTAACAATAGTTTGGTCCACTAATGAGCTATTGTTGCACTACCTCCCTAATCCCAAATTATGTTTGTGGGCTCCTTTTATTATATGCTCGTTTGGCTCCCCATGTTAAGATATCGTATGTCCGTCGATCAAATTAAGTTACTGACAACTATATTGATTCGACATCTTTTATCGTTAAGTAGTACTACTCAACTTTATTTGTCATGCCGGATATAATCCACTGCAGGGTTTACATGACAATCCTTATGAGCTCCTTAAGAGGACATCATCAACCCGATGTATCGGGACATAGATTCCATTTATAATCAACAGCCCATCATACATATAATGTTATTACCCAATTCATAGAAGTTGTTGATCCATAATGAATCTCACTCTTTTATGAGTCAAAGTAATGCACATTGTATATATATGTCCGTTATTATATCCGAATTAAGAGTACAAGCATCCATAATAACAGAGGTATTTGTTCTCATATGTAGTCAGTACAAAGAGAACAACCTCAAGTGGTCCTGTTCAATACACAAAGTGTACTAGTGTAAACCTATAGTCAAGATAGACTAATACCAGATTATACAACCTTTCCAATAGATTATCCAAGTCCATCTAGGTTGTGAACTATTATATACTCATAGGAAACTGATAATATGATCTTCTGTGTGACACCACACACCATATTATCTACAATATAGAATATCAGACATTTGCATTAACACTTGCAACAAATACAATATGCAAACATTTGCCCATATGATTCTCATTCAAAATTTAAGGAAATAAGATTACTACAAAAGTGATGCTTTTAGTATATAACCCTAACAATCTTCCACTTATACTCAAAGCATTACTTTTCAGTATATATTACAAATCTCCCACTTATACTAAAGCCATGTTGCTACACATCTGACTCCCATTCCCTCAACATGACTGTCAAAAGCCTTAGCTGGTAAGCTCTTTGTAAAGGGATCAGCTAGGTTGTCGGCTGATGCTATCTTGATCACAGCAACTTTTTTTCTTTACGAAATCTCGTATCAGGTGGTACTTACGCTCAATGTGTTTGCCTGTCTTATGGGCTCGTGGTTCCTTCGAGTTTGCCACTGCACCACTATTATCAATAAAGTGTAATAGATTTAGGCAAACTAGGTACCAACTAAGCCCAACAGAAAGTTTTTGAGCCAAACCGCTTCTTTGGCTGCCTAGAGGCTACCACATACTCGGCTTCCATGGTGGAATCAGCAATACATTTTTGATTGATACTCCTCCGCACAATGGCTCCACCTTCCAAAGTAAACACATAACCTGAGGTAGATTTCCTGGAATCCCTATCTGACTGAAAATCTGAGTCTTATACCCCAAAGGAACTAAACTATCTGCCTGGTAAACTAGCATATACTCTTTAGTCCTTTTCAGGTACTTCAAAATATGCTTTACGGCAGTCCATTGCTCTTGTCCTGGGTTAGACTGATATCTGCTGACCATGCCTACGGCAAAGCAGATATCTGGTCTCGTACATAGCATTGCATACATTAAGCTTCCTACTCCTGAAGCATAAGGAACTGCCTTCATGTTCTCTATATCTTTAGGTGTCCTCGGACACTGCTCCTTTGATAGAGCAATTCCATGTCTAAAAGGTAAGAAACCTTTCTTAGGATTTTGCATACTAAAACGAGTTAGTACAGTATCGATATAAGAAGCTTGGGATAAGCCCAACATCCTTTTCTTGCGATCTCGTAGAACTTTGATCCCAAGGATGTGACCTACTTCTCCCAAGTCCTTCATATCAAACTGTTTGGATAACCATACCCTTACATCAGATAATACCTTCACATTGTTTCCAATGAGCAAGATGTCATCCACATAAAGTACTAGGAACACCACCACGTTTTCCGTCACACTTTCTGTATACACATGATTCATCCTGACATTGATCAAATCCATAGGATTTTATCACCTGATCAAAACAGATGTTCCAAGATCTGGAAGCTTTAAGTCATAAATAGACTTTTTGAGCTTACAAACAAGATGCTCCTGGCCCTTTTCAATGAACCCGTCTGGTTGCTTCATATAGATGTCTTCCTCAAGACTTCCATTAAGGAAAGTTGTCTTGATATCCATTTGCCAAATCTCATAATGAGATGAGCTGCAATATAAAAGAATCCGAATAGACTTAAGCATGGCTACAAGAGAAAAGGTTTCCTCATAATCGATACCCTTTTTGAGTAAAACTTTTTGCTACAAGCCGAGCTTTAAAGGTTCAACCTTACCGTCTGATCCTCTTTTTCTCTTATAGACCCACTTGCATCCATAGCTTTTACACCAACGGGTGGTTCTACAAGCTCCCAGACCTGATTAGAATCCATAGATTCTATTTCAGATATCATTGCTTTTTGCCAAGACTCTGCATCTTTATCTTGGAGTGCTTCATTGTAGGTATAGGATCATAATCTTGTTCCTCAGGGACGAAGTCTGATGACTCTCCCAAGAACACATATCTATCAGGTTGTATCACAACCCTCCCACTACGACGAGGCACTATCGGTTGTGGTGTAACATTTGTGACACGTTGCAGTGATTTGTGGTTCATCCTCTTGTACTGTTGGTACTGAAGTACTTGGTGTCTCACGTCTCAGTTCTTCTAGAACAACACTACTTGGGTTTATGGTTCATCACATAGTCTTCCTCTAAGAATGGGGCATTGGTGCTAACAATGACCTTCTGATCCTTAGGACTATAAAATAAACCTCCTTTCGTTCCTCTTGGATAGCCTACAAACAAGCGTACTTCTGTACGAGATTCCAACTTATCGCTTTTCCATTCAGCACATGTGCTGGACTACCCCAAATGCGAACATGTTTCAGACTAGGCTTACGTCCAATCCACACTCTGTGGGAGTAAAAGGTACTGACTTAGAAGGAACCAAGTTCAAAATATAAGCTGCAGTCTCTAATGCATATCCCCAAAACGAATCTGGCAAATTCGAATAACTCATCATTGATCTAACCATCTCCATAAGAGTTCTATTCCT
Source organism: Iris pallida (assembly GCA_029216955.1). Classification (NCBI taxonomy): domain Eukaryota; kingdom Viridiplantae; phylum Streptophyta; class Magnoliopsida; order Asparagales; family Iridaceae; genus Iris; species Iris pallida. The sequence continues at coordinate 159,264 of JANAVB010029463.1, forward strand.
TCTTTCGCTACACCATTCTGTTGGGGCATTCCAGGTGCTGTCAATTGGGATACAATCCCAGCCTCTGATAAATAATCCCTAAACTCTCCAAAGAGGTACTCGCCACCACGATCTGATCGTAATAACTTGATACATTTTCCATAACGTTTCTCCGTTTCAGTCTTGTACTCTTTGAATTTCTCAAAGCACTCAGACTTACGCGCATCAAATAAATGTATCCATACCTTGAATAATCGTCAATAAATGTGACAAAATATTCAAAGCCACCTCTAGCTTGGATAGTCATGGGTCCACACAAATCAGAATGAACCAATTCTAACACATCTTTAGCCCTATACCCCTTTGCCGTAAAAGGCCTTTTGGTCATTTTACCTTCCAAGCAGGATTCACAGATTGGTAGTGCCTCCACTTCCAATGAACTCAAAGGTCCATCTTCAACCAGTCTTTGAATCCTTCTTAGGTTAATATGCCCCAATCGTAAGTGCCAAAGATATGTTTGGTTCATACAAGAAGGTTCTTTTCTCTTATTTAAGTTAGATGACATATTATTCATTTCCATAAGTTGCATTGTGGGCGAAATAGGAATAATGACATACAAATTATCAACCAATGCACCAGAACAGATAAAATATTTATTCTTTCTAATAACAATATTGTCATTAAAATAAACTGAATATCCATCCTTAACTAACATAGAAACAGAAACTAAATTCCTTCTAAGTAAAGGTGCATAGAGGCAATCTCTCAATGTCAAAGACTTCTTTCTACCAAAAGATAAAGTAACATCTCCTAATGCAACGACCGATACTTTTGTAGCATCACCCATGAACAAGCATATCTCTCCATCACTGAGCCGTCTGGTTTCCTGGAACCCCTACAATGTATTGCAGACATGATTAGTGGCTCCTGTATCTACACCAGGTGCCGGTAGATAACACCGCTAAAAATGTTTCAACTACTAGTAAATGAGATATACCTTCTTTGTTCCCTTGTTTGAGAAGTGGACAATCAGTCTTCCAATGTCCTGACCCTTTGTACTTGAAACATTTGCCTTTCGGCTTTTTCACCGCGCCTTGAGGTCCCATGCCCTTCTTTGCTAAGTTTGCCTGTTTCTGAATGTTATTCTTCTTCTTACCGCCTTTTGGCTTAGAAGTAGAAGCCTTTTCAGAAACAAAAACATGACCACTCTGCCTAAAGAGAGATTCAGCATCCTGTAGCTCTTTTGTAAGTTCTGCCAAACTATACAACCTTTTGTTCATGTTGTAATTAAGGCAAAATTGTCAAAACATTTAGGCAGAGTCCCGAGAATGATATCGACCTGGGTTTCCCATCGATTTCAGCACCAAGGATCTCTATCTCATTCAGATGACCCATCATCTTGAGAACATGATCCCTTACTGGTGTGCCCTCAGCCATTTTTGTATTCATCAAACATTTATAGCAAACTGCCTAGCTGCTCTACTCTGATGTCCGAAGAGTTCCTTGAGTTATACATCATGTCATAAGCTGTGGTCATGGCCTGATGCTGATGTTTCAGTACATTTGACATAGATGCCAGAATGTAACACCGCGCATCTATCTGCCTTTTTCCACTTCTTATAAGCCTCTTTGACCACTTCATCAGAGTTACCATCAGGCTTAGGTGGGCATTCCTCAACAAGTACATATTTGTACTCCTCAGCAGTCAAACAATGTCCAAATTATTTCCAGTCAATATAATTAGGTCCAGTAAGTTTGTTTTCTTTAAGAATCACCATAAGTGGACTGAAGAACCCATTTTTTTTGAAATCCTGAGAATCACATAAATAAAATTATGTAGGGCAAAATTTTTTTTTGAATTAACTAAATATTGATTCCCTCAAAACAATAATAAGAAATTCACCAACACCTTGAACACCATGAATTTAGCATGCCCGATAGTGTGGACGTATACAAATTCAACTTTGTTCAAGTAGATTTTTCTTATTAATTTTACTATCATGTCAATAAACTTTATGATAAATAAAATTAATATGCTGGTCTTGCTCTAGTCATACAAATAATAGCAGTAACTCCGATGGGGAGGATACCATTATTTGTATCTAAGTGTATACCATTACTTAATACTAAGTCTATTACCTTGTAATGAGTTCCTTCAGATGGAGAAGTGAACACATACTAGGTAACTTTCTACAATTATCCCTAAGGAAGTTTGTACTGGTGATCCATAATTATACTCATCCGATATGGAGGACAACACTAAAGCCAACACGCAAGTATAATTACATCACCTACAAACCAGTAATGGAGATCATAGGATTTATACTAAATAAAAATCGTCTCCCACTTAGTTATTTAACAATGAGGGTTTTTTCTAGTTGATATTATGTCCATGTTTGTCCATTATTAATGTAGGCTTGGTTTTTCAAAAAAACGACCACACAATAATAAACATGCATAATTAGAAAAAGCAAAATGACAAAATAAGAGAAAATATCCAACTATTATGGTCATCTTTACTGCTCCGTCCTCAACTATCCGAATCCAAAATTTGGCGTTGCGCAGATCTATAGGGTTCGACCTGTCCGGTCAGGTCGCAGGGTTCGGGGCAGCGCCCCGCTTTTTTTTTAAGGTTTTGGCTGTCGATTCTTTCATCGAAAATCATCTGTCTGCCTCTGGATTGCTCAAAACCAGCATCTCGTCCGGCGTCAGAAACAGCCACCACCGCCATCACGATTGATAAAAAATAATTAAAATTACATCAATCCTATGCCTCCCGAAGGAGTTCATACATAATCTAGATTGAAAAATTAAATTAATAAGCACGATCAACCCTCGTGATTTTAATTACATCCACAGCAACAACAACATCCACGACATGTCCATGGTTTAAACAACACAATCAAAAAATATGCATTGGACCATAATAGTTGGATCTAAGATGCCTGCAAAACTGAGTTAGAACAGATCTACATCTACCGACTATTACATAGCACAAGTTTTACTGGACAACATGGACGTATCAATCAATACGTAGATCCAAAGTGGCTCTGATACCAATTGATGGAACTGGGGATTCCCAGGACCCTTCCTTTGGTGTGCGTATTGATCGATAGAAAGTTAAACAGATCTAATACGTGTTCTAACTTCATAGGCGAAAACTAGGGTTCACGAATTATACTGTGACGGAAAGGAGACAAGTAATTCCTGGCAATCTCGAGCGGACGACCCCAAGATCTTCTACACGTATTCCTTCCTCGAGTTGGATGTCGTATGGGCGACGATCTTCCAACTTTTTCTTCTCCTTGGCAGCACTCTATTTCTCTCCTTACGTGAATCACGAATTTAGAGAAAATTTAGATTTCTGATCGGTAATCTGGCGGCCAAAGAATAGAGGATATATATAGGCTACGGGAGGGACCATGAGAGTAATTAGGGTTAGGCCTCCTAACGGATCTGGATATCCCGTGTTCAGCCCGAACACACAATCTAGGCCCATTAACAATAGCTCGGTCCACTAATGAGCTATTGTTGCACTACCTCCCTAATCCCAAATTATGTTTGTGGGCTTCTTTTATTATATGCTCGTTTGGCTCCCCATGTTAAGATATCGTATGTCCGTCGATCAAATTAAGTTACTGACAACTATATTGATTCGACATCTTTTATCCTTAAGTAGTACCACTCAACTTTATTTGTCATGTCGATATAATCCACCTGCAGGTTTACATGACAATCCTTATGAGCTCCTTAAGAGGACATCATCAACCCGATGTATTGGGACATAGATTCCATTTATAATCAACCGCCCATCATACATACAATATTATTACCCAATTCATAGAGGTTGTTGATCAATAATGAATCTACTCTTTTATGAGTCAAAGTAATACACATTGTATATATGTCCGTTATTATATCCGGATTAAGAGTACAAGCATCCATAATAACAGAGGTATTTGTTCTCTTATGTAGTCAGTACAAAGAGAACAACCTCAAGTGGTCCTGTTCAATACACACAAAGTATACTAGTGTAAACCTATAGTCAAGATAGACTAATACCAGATTATACTACAACCTTTCCAATAGATTGTCCAAGTCCATCTAGGTTGTGAACTATTTATATACTCCATAGGAAACTGATAATATGATCTTCTGTGTGACACCACACACCATATTATCTACAATATAGAATATCAGACATTTGCATTAACACTTGCAACAAATACAATACAAACATTTGCCCATATGATTCTCATTCAAAATATAAGGAAATAAGATTACTAAAAGTGATGCTTTTAGTATAACCCTAACAGGAGATGTATCATATCGTCTTGCTCTTCCGCCATCGCTATTTGAGGTGCATAATGTGTTCCATGTATCCCAACTACGATGGTATATCCCAGACCCGAGCACATCCTAGATCATTCAGAATTGGTTGTTGGTACCAACCTTTCGTATGGAGAGGCCCGTGTCTATATTGGACCGAAGAGAGAAGATACTCAAGAACAAGACTATCAAGTTAGTCCGAGTTGCTTGGGGTCATCACTCTTTGGGTGAGTCAACATGGGAGCGTGAGGATGATATCCGATCGCGATATCCTGACCTGTATGACTCGTGAGGTATAATATCTTTCTTATGCCTCATGCCTTCGATTCCTTGCTTGCATGAATAATTAATTGATTGCTTGATTAGTATAGCTTGCCTGTAAATAGTATAGCTTGTTCTTGTCCCTCTAGCATCTTAATTAAATTTCGAGGATGGAATTCTTTTAAGGTGGGTAGAGTTGTAATACCTGTGGTTCGTATTGCGTATCTTGGTATACGTATAAGTAATTTGACCCGTATTGCATGTCTTCTGCTTGATTTATTCTAGCATTTCATTGATTGGTTTATTCTTGGGTTGGTTCGGCTTGGCTTGGTTTGCTTTGGTTCATCATGAACCAAAGGTGAACCCTCCTTCCTACCACCCCTTATTTATAACCCTTTCTTTTCTCTCTCATTATTTTCTTCCTTCTTCATTTACTCTCCACCATTACTTCTTCAACCACCAGGGGAGAGAGAGAGCTTAGGCAAGTGCAAACTTGCTTCATGATGGATCTCAAGTTTTATTGTTCCATTCTCTTCCTTACTTGATTCTAAGCCTCTTTAGAACTTGCCATTTTTGGATTTGATGGATGGATTCTTGTAGATCTAAGTTTGTAACTTTTTGGTTTTTCTTGGTTTTGATCTCTAAAACTTACTTATTTGAAAACTAATGGTTCTATGTTGTAGAGAATTCAATTTCATACAGATTTGGCTTTTGTTTCGCTTGATTTCGACTTCGGATGAGTAAGTTATGGCCATTACAAGTTTTGAAACTTTTATGGCTGAACTTGCTGATTGGAGACGATGACCCCCATGCGCCTGGGAAGCCATGCGCTGTGAAGTCCCGGCAACGCATCCCTTAACTCGAGCGTGTCATGTGCGTAGGTTCCCTACGCGCATGTACTGAAGACGCAACATGAGTTTTTCCCATGCGCCGATTGTGCAGGAATCCTACGCGACGATTGGTGCAGGAATCCCATACGCCGATTGTGCAGGAATCCACTCGCGATAGTGCAAGAATACCATGCACCAATTGTGCAGAATCCCATGCGCCGATTGGTGCAAATCCCATGCACCGATTGTGCAGAATCCCACGCGTCGATTGTGCAGGAATCCCACGCGCCGATTGGTGCAGGAATCCCATGCCGATGGTGCAGGAATCCCATGTGCCGATGGTGCAGGAATCCCATGCGCCGATTGGTGCAAGAATCCTATGCGCCGATTGTGCAGGAATTCCCACGCACCGATTGTGCAGGAATCCCATGTGCCGGAATTGCTCTATTTCACTGTTTTTGCCTGTTTAAGCTATTTTGTAGCTAGAATCTTGAAAAAACTCAAAACATAAAGTTGTAGATCTTTTCCTTGGCTTCAAGAATATGTCACTAGTTATTTTATGCAAGTTTCTCTCATTCATGATAAGGTAAGAATAGAACACGATAATGGCCCGCTGTGGCGCACTCTTGACAAGCAAACTGACATGATATATCATGACATGCTGTTACGACAGCTAGTCTGATATGGCAAGTATGAAGCCTGGACACCATGGGCGATTGTGTTTGTACAAATAAACTGGTACTGTCTTGCATCATGTCTAGGATGGGGATCCCTGAGTACCACGGTCAGGGGCACCTACTGAAATTGACTAAGGCTAATTAACTAGAATGATTCAGTTGTCATGAAAAGATTCCCAGCTACAGGCAATCCCGTTATCTGGGTGCATTCAGTGGACTTGTAGCCTACCGACGAGTAGGGCACATTTCCAACACACAGTCAGTATTGCATTCTTCAATAAACGAACATTCGACTGGATAACCGGATGGTCTGCAGGGATTGTGGCTGTTGGGATAATCTTATTGCATCTTGCTAGTAACTAGGCCTGTGATAACCCTAGTTAGTTAAAGTATCAAGCCGTACTCTTTGCTTGGCCGTGATTGATTGGATGGAATCTAGTTCAACTTAGTCTTGTCCTGATCTGTACAAGATTGTGACATGACATTATTGATGCTTGTCTTAACAATAACGATCGGGGGTCCAGTTCTGTTCAGGCAAAGGGTTACAACCCGGTCCTTGTTTGGTTTAAGGGTTGTAACCTGGCTCCCGGAGCAGTTCTGTGTCCCTCTTCGTTTATTATCTTATTGTAACCCCAGGCCATGCTCGTCATGTTTTACTTATTTAGCGCCATAATTATTAATACTGGCCTTAACAATAAAGATCAGGGGTCCAGTTCTGTTCAGGCGAAGGGTTACAACCTTGTCCTTGTTTGGTTTAAGGTTGTAACCTGGCTCCCGGAGCAGTTCTGTGTCCTCTCTTCATTTATTGTCTTTACTGTACCAATAGTATTTGAGACGGGTTTCTATTAGGTGAAGGCTGCAACCCCGGTCCTTATTTGGTTTAAGGGTTGTGACCTGGCTACTTGAATGGTTTCGTACTCATTTACTATTGTTATCTCTATTATTATCAGTTCTTTATTTATTATCTTTAATATTCTATTATGATTTACTGGTTTTAGTTCCTAAGTGAAACCTCCTTTGTGGCACTTGCTCTTTCTGGGGTGTGACCCAGCTGGTTTTGTGTGGCCAGATATCGGAGCAGCTCTAGAGGATCTACCTATCTTCCAGCCAGATGGTGACCACCAGGTGTAACCTGCAACGAGTGGGTTTTTTTGTCCTTCCACTTTATTGTAAAATTATTCTTTTGAGGCGTTTAGCCGACGAACACATGTTAGCTCATTTTGCACCTTATTTACTGTTTTTCTATGGGCTGTAACATGATTGACAGATCCTAGGGTTGATCATGTATGACTGAACTCTTGCTAGTTCTGACATTTTGTACGACTAGCTTTATGATCATCTAATATGTAATGTATGGGACGCCTTGCTATTGTATATTTGATGTTCTAATATCTTGTGACTGTTACTACTTGCTTGTGATTGAGGCAATAGGCTTGTTCGTGACCATAGGAGACTGATGGATTGTAGTTAAATCCTCATATAACTAGACAGTCGTGACCGTATAATGAGATAGATTTCGTTTCATTATACGTAGCTGGTTATGTATGCCCCCGCTCGCCAGTATTCTGGTTCTGGGGCGTTACAACATTATTGTACTCAAGTCATCATCAACTACTGTGGCAACAAGACCACAGCACCTGAAGATCGGTGTTTATTTTCCAACGATTGTACCAGCCAGCACCTGTCGGACAACAACTCGGTCTGGGAGGCAAGAGTTTTCCTTTGCCTCATGTAATTCCACTCGAAAGGTTCTGCCGGCAAGGGAGGCAAGAAGACAGGATCCTCCAGCTCGGCAACCTCAGCCAGCACGGCAAGGAAACTCTCATCTGGAGGATTGCCGTCGACAACCACATGGGGTGTCTACCTAGGCACCCATTCTAGAAAGAAGCTTTCAACACCCGGGGGTTCTTCCTCGAGGTCCCTGGGGGTGGACGAAGCTGGGGGTGGTAGTCCCCTGAACATATGCAACAACCCAGTGTTCCAAGAGGAACGCAGGGGGTAGCGATCCACTGGAATTATACAACAGACTTGGTTGTCCCCGAGGGTGACCGTCTTTGCCAAGACGATGCAGCTTCCTGCACAGGGACTAGCACCCTTTTCGAGTCTATGGAGGAGGACATTCTGACGTTCCCGACGATTTCTCTATATGAGGGGACGACACGGAAAGCACATCCTCCACGATCTCATCTGTCTTCCCCCATGTGCGGATAATTTTATGACAGGAGATGATCACGAAGGGCTTAGTGATCGACAACGTCTAGAAGCACTTGAAGCCATGATCCTAACCTTGGTCAAGTCAGTAGACGAGATCAAGGCTGCCTTGCCGATTCAACTCGCAAGGACACCTGGACAAACAAGTTTGGGTCCCGCAGTCAATGCGGACTCAAACACGACGACTCCTCTTCTGGGTGACAATCCTCCTAGAATATCTGCTCCCTCAGCTGTAGACGAAGCCAGGGAAGCAAGGAGAGAAGTTCAAGAGCTTCGAGCAATGTTCAATGCCCGAGACTCTTATCGTGACCTCAGAATACGGCAGCCATATCCCGTTGCATGGAGCGACGTTCCTTTTCCTCCTGGTACAAGCCGTTTCACATCGATTTATATGACGGGAAGACCTCTGCTAGATGTACATAACTTATTTTAATGTCACAACCGACCACTTGCCGTATAGTGACGCCGTCCTAACACTATATTTATCGAAGCATTGGAGGGAATGCGTTCGACTGGTACTGCAACCTCCGACAACTGCATCTATTACTTTGACGGCTTCAAACGCATGTTCCTGGAAAGGTTCTACGAAGTGGGGCATGACGTGGTAATGTCGTCTCTTATGGACACCGTTCAGAAGAAAACGAGCTAACGAGAAACTACATCGAGCGGTTTCGCCAAACAGCGATTAGATTGCCCCAAGGCAATCCCGAAAGCTCTTTGATTGAAATCTGCCAGAAGAAGTTGCTCCCCACAATCAGCCTCTGGATGGGTGAAGATCAATTTAGAACTGGACGACTTTCATCATAAGCTCTGCCAATACAGAGGCAAAGTTAAAGAAGGCTCGCCAGTTGGGATTACACATCCCAGATGGAAGGACAAGGGCAAACGTCCTAGTACCACTTCCATAACAACTAAATCTACTAGACTGTCAAGTTATGTACACCAAGTACCTTTGAACTTACACTCTACTAGCTCCGAAGGATTCATATCGCATCTTCCTGGACGACAAGTCATGTATACTAATACCACTGAACTTCTACTCTAATGCTTCATCCCGCCGGAGTCTACCAGGTTTGTTTTTTCGCCTCTCAGCAAAATTCCTGGTTTTGATTATCGTATATCACATCCATACTATCTCTAATATAGATAATCTCCTAACATAACACCTGTACCCAATCCGGGATAAAATCACGGTATTAAGGCCACAAATCTATTACGTCCATATTACCTCTGTTAGGTTTTATTTCAAATCGATTACCCGTACCACCAGTGCGCAAAGGGTAATAGGTCCACCAAAATTATTCGAATTTAACTCTCACCACCAGTACGCAAAAGGGTAATAGGTCTACAAAAATTGTTTAAATCTATTGCTCGCATCTCTAGATGCACAAAAGGGTAATAGGTCCACAAAAAGTCCCCCAAGTGGGATGTCTTCTGCTAATCACAAAAGCTGTATTAGTCCCTCTAGTACAAGCACCCCTTCCCTCACAATCATATGCTTTTGGAGCCCAGTTGTTCCGTTGCATTCACTCCCCAGCAGTAGAACAACCATGTCCACATCACATCTGAGTTGTTTTCCTATCCCTTAAAACAGATGATGCTAAAAATAAATATTTACCACGTCCACCTTACCTCTGAGTAAATACCCCGTGTAACAACCCCTACATTATGGCGTATCAATCATAGAACTTCTATGTCCATATCACCTCTGAGTTGTTCTGTGTATCCTATCGAGTTACTCCTACCATATCCATATCACCTCTAAGTAGGAAAGCTCTACCATCAACCTCATATTTATCACGTCCATATCACTTCTGAGTAAATATGTTGGTTCTCTCCCTCAACTTATTATCTGTACCTAAAACCAAGGTACGCCAAGGATGAAGTCCACATAAAATCTCCAGCAAAAGTACCCAAACCTGTCACGTCCATGCTACCTCTGATAGGATTGTCACACCTAAACAGTTCTACTATCCATGCTTCTTATTCAAAATATTTCAAATTTGCAATTTGAAAACTTTGAAGGGGGTCTTATAGAAGCAAGGATATTGTTTTTAGTCCCACACCAGATAGGAGAAGAAGAAAGGGCTCATTTCATTCAATATATAGAGCCCCCTTGCCTCCTTTGAAAAGGGCACCAAAATAAAATAAAAAAAAGAATCACTCAACAGAATCACTCGCTGTCATGGCGAGGATGAGTTGGGTTCTGAGTACTATGCGCCTCTGTGGGCTAGTACAAAAAAATTCAAGGTACCACGGGCCATGCGCCTCAAACGTGCTATGTCAACAGTAAACCATAGATGCGTGCTCAAAATCATGCGCTACCGATGGTAAACTGTACAGAGTGACTCGGGTGTGTTTGCCAACTTGGACACTTCCTACTACGCACCTTCGGGTGCTAAGTCGAAGAAGTCTAGGGCAGTACGGGCTCAACAAGCCCAGTCAACTATCCAATATGCTGACCGTCACTGGTACCATTAACTGTTACACGGGCCCCTGATTAAATATTGTACAGAAATTCCCGTATCCAGCCCTCTATGGCAAACGGACAGGGCAGGTCCCAAAAGTCTCTATAGGGCCTAAAAATAAGTTGCCTGAACATACTAATCAGTGATCAAGTTGTGCTCCATAGATCAGGTTGCGCCACCGATATGAAGCTCAGAGAACAAGTTGCGCCATTGATCAGGTTGCGCCTAATATCAGACTGCGCCCTATCTTATTGCGCCAAAATTTACATGGCGTCTGACACTTAATGGCCATCATTACCTGACAGTACTGACGACTGACACCACAGTAAACGATGAAAATCTTTTTGAATCCCGTGAATTGTGCCGCTCAAGGAGAGTTGGTAGACAGCTATCATGTACACTTCGTAAGTTGTGCCTAGGGCAATCCAGACAAAATCTTTAGTTGCGCCTAGGCGCAATCTAAATGAGTTCTGCTCAAAAGATGCCACGTGTCTAGGCGCGGCTCAATCAGGCTCAGTTGACCAAAGCTCGCACAACCTGATGAAGTTGAGACAACTTACATTCTAAAGCAGGATGACGTGGCGCACATTCACTAATCTCTCAAGACGTGTCTATTATCTTTTACACGACCACGCGTATCTCAATTACATGATGCCACGCGTCTAAATACAGTTAGTACACGACTTAACAACTGAATAAAAGTTGGCACAACAGAAGGTTGGCGCAACTCAATTTGGCACAATCCAGCTCGCGCATATCAGAATAACTGCTAAAATAGTTATTTCTTGAACTCTATAAATAGAGTATAATCATTGTGAAATCATCAGATACATATGCACAGAGATAAGAACTCTTGCAAAATCGCTGCATTCTCCAGAGGCTACAGTCTTCAAGTCACATAGTCCAAGGGATAAAGTGATCGTCTTCTAATCAGATTCCTACATTGTACTTCCCAAATTGTTGTACTTTGTACTAATCTTTTTAAGTTTGGAATAAACTTTTTTGTTTTTGCAAACAGTCTTCCTACAATGATCGAGAGCAAGTGATTTACTAGCTGAGATCAGGGAGCAAATATGCTCAAAAGTCTTCCTACAACGATCGAGATCAAGTGCTTTACTAGCCTCAGATTAGGGAGCAAATATGCTCAAAAGTCTTCCTATAACGATCAAGAGCAAGTGCTTTTACTAGTCGCAGATCAGGGAGCAAATATACCCAAAAGGCTTCCTATAATGATCGAAAGCAAGTGCTTTTACTAGCCTCAGATCAGGGAGCAAATATGATACCTACGCACCTGGACGCTCGGGATACCCGGGCCGCAAAACGGATGCAAAGGTAGATCAATCTGCTTTTGACTTGCGAGAGGTGGTAATTCCAAACACAAGGAGAGAGAAAAACCTTGGCGTGCGATGACCCCTTTCCAGGATCACTGCACCCAAGTCACCATCAACTGCTGTTGCCATAAGACAGTGGCTCCACCACCAAGCAGTCTGTGTTCCAGCGACCGCAACCTGCTGCCTTTCCGATTATCTCGGAAGCACGATGCCAATTGAAGACTTCGTAAAGGCTACTCTAAACTAGACGCATTACTTAGATGTCTCAGTTAGGCGCATTGTCTCAATCCGGTACATTACAATCTTTTGAGGGAGTTCATGTCAAATCTTCTTCCAACAAGGAGATCTATAATCTGCAGTGCCAGCACTCGCCAATGAGGAGGATCGGTCAAATTCATCTTTATTGAGAAGTCAAAAGAGAGACAAATGAAATTCTCTTAAAATTATTGCTGACCGCATAGGCGTTATGCGGCCAAGTTTATCCAGGCCGCAGAAGGAAGAGCCGCATGAGCCTTATGCGGCTAAGTTGATCTAGGCCGCAGAAGCAAGGCTCCTAGAGACCCCATGCGGCCAAGTGGATTCGAGCAGCAGAGGCAAGGCTCTTGGAGACCTCATGCGGCTAAGTGGACTCGAGCCGTAAAAAAATGCTCCTATAGACCCCATGCGGCCAAGTGGCCTCGAGCCGCAGAAACAGGGCTCTTGGAGACCCCATGTGGCCACGTGGACTCGAGCCGCAAAAGCAAGGCTCTCGAAGATCCCATGAGGCCAAGTGAAACTGAGCCACAAAAGCAAGGCTCCCGAAGATCCCATGTGGCTAAGTGGACTCGAGTCGCAGAAGGAATGCTCCCGAAGATCCCATACGGCCAAGTGGAGCCGAGCCACAGAAGCAAGGCTCTCGAAGATCCCATGCGGCCAAGTAAAACCAAGCCGCAGAAGAAAGGCTCCTAAGGCCACTATACGGCCAAAACGATTCAGTCTCTACTCTGTGGGAGGACACATGGCAAGTTGACCAAGTCTCAACCACCCAGATTTACTGCAACAAAGAAATCTTAATAACCCCCACTAGTTGGCAGCCCAAGATCGAGTCTTCGTGTGCTGTTATAGACATGTGGCCCTTTATACGGTCCAAAATCTTTTTATGCAGGAATCACTATAAATAGCAGGGTACCACACCCACGCTAGAGGTTGGCAATCAAGGGCTGGCAAATTTCTCAAGCGTAAAGACCGTGTCTGATAGTCCAAGGAGTAAGGCAGAGTTGCTACACTTTCCCGAGCCTCCATCGTCACCCCCCAAATAAAAAATTTAAACAATTGTACTTAGATTGTTTCCTAAGATTTATTTCTAGGCTTTCTTCTGTACAAGCGAGTTTGCAATCAAGTTTAATTCATCTATAATTTTTGTGCTTGATATTTAATGGCAAACAATTCATGTAACATTCTACCATTTTTTAAGATGTTTGTAAAATATGGTACTCATAGCCCGCTGGTATGTTGCTCCCACATTCTTCAAGCCGATGGGCATTACTATGTAACAGTAGATTTCTTTTGGAGTCCGAAATGATGTATGTTTTTCGTCTTCAGGAAATATTTTGATTTGGTTGTAGACCGAAAACCCATCCATGAAGGACATATGCTCGAAACCATAAGTAGTGTCGATCATCACGTCAATGATTGGGAGGAAACTCTTTTGGACATGCCGAGTTGAGATCCCTAAAGTCTATGCAGACTCGAATCTTTCTATTTCTTAGTGACTGAGGCGATTGGCCACCCAATCCGGATGTTGCTCCCTCGAATGAAACCATTTTCTATGAGTTTGTCGACTTCTTTCTCGTTAGCATCTATAATGTTAGGCAAAAGCGACGTTGTTGCTATTTGACAGGTTTAGCGTTGGGTAGGATGTTGAGGCAGTGCATCACGACTGCGGGTCTAAACCAGACATGTCTTCGTAGCTCCAAGCAAAGACTCGATGTACTCTCGGATAAGTTGTATCAGAGATCCTCTGTCTTCTCCAGTCAAGCTTTTGCTAATGAAGATGGGTTTAGGGAAGCCTCATCTCCTAGTTCAACTTGAACGACTTCGTCTCGGTGGAGGTTCTATCTGTTCGAAATGCCACTCCTATTTTGATACTAGGCATTGAACCCAGGGTTCATCCTTGAAGATTTTGATGATCTGGTCTTCGTCCTCGACTTGGGGATCTGTAGAGACCATATTGACGAACAATATCTTCTTAAAGGCTTAACCGATGTTGGTGTCAGAGTCCCAGGTTGAGGAATCAGTTGAGTGAGAATGCATCATAACCTTCATCTCGGAGCACTCCGAAGTTGTTGTGGGTATAATATAACCAACCCCGATGAGTATAGCTGGTAGTTTTGGGACTTTCCTTTTGGAGCACGAAGTCATAAGGGGAGGCATCGACCTTTGCCGTAGTTCATTCTCTGTCATTGTTTAGGTCGTAACCCATCTTTTGAATAAGGTATTTTGTTTGAGCATTATAACTGTATAGCTGCATCTTGCCGTTGTCAGGCTCCGATTTTGCGAGAGTAAGTCTCTGAGGATGTTGTACTCAAACTAATAAGATAGGTTCCTCATCTCTATTCTTTGTTGGAACCAGAAAGTAAGCATCTCGGGAAGAGACAACTCGGCTTGCCAGATTACCAGTTGTCACTTGGGTTTGTAACATATACAGGATTGACTAAGAAATACATGGTGTTCCAATGGGAACAATAGTAACTCAAAGACAACTTTTATTAATAAAACGCAAAATTTTATTCCGAGGGACTACATCATCTAGAGAATGTGCCTCAGCATTGGCGCATATGTAGTCCCCTAACTCCTCATCAGTGAGAACCGGGGCTGCCATGGGAAAAGGTAGAAGTGGTCTCCGCTTCAGCTTGACTACCAAGGGTGCTGGAGCTGGGGATTACCAAAACTTCAAGATTGCCTTCGGGCCTCTTCGGGAGAGCTTTATTCGAATGGGCTTCTGGCTGGCAGTTGACTTGTCGTAGATGAGTAAGCAGGTGCTTTTCCTCAAAGATTGATGATAAGAGGTGCTGGTGTCTAGGAGGTTTTCCTCTTTATCGAACCTTCAAAGGTTTCTCAAAAAATTGCACTTTCTAATGCAGTTTCTGCCTCATCGTAGGCATCATTAGCATCATTATCCCAAGGACTGACTTGTACAGATTAGTGTTAGTACAATATGCTTCGAGACCTCGGAACGGGTCGATGTCAGTGAACTCAGTCTTAATAGTCCCATCGCTGGCCACATATTTCATGCATTGATGAGGGTGGAGGGTACGATCATGTACTCATGGATCCATGGTCGTCTCAACAGCATATTGTAGTTTATGTCTGTATCAATGACATAACAAATCAGATATGTCTAAGATCACCTATCTGCATTTTAGGAGGATCTTGCCCTAGGGCTCACTCTTTCCAGTATTGAAACCACTGATTATAGTATTCGATGCGGTCAACCGATGCATCAGAATCCCCAAGGTTTAGAGTAAACTCTGAAGGATTATGCTGAGAGAAGAGCCATGGTCGATGAGAATGCGATCGACCTTAATGGCACCAACAAACCCTATGTAGTACAGGGGTCTATTGTGTAGGTTGTTCTTTAGTAACATGTCCTCTGAGTGAAGGTAATATTGTGAATCACCTCGACCACGCTATGGTAATGGGCACACAGCAGGGTCCTCCTTGGGCAGTTGTACCCGGGCGAGGAAGGAATACGCATTCTGCAAAGCCTCGCTGAGGGTGTCCCGAGTCTCTTTGGAGAGACGGAGGAGCTCGAAGAGCGACATCCTGGATGGAGTATTGGGAAGCTACACCCATATGTCAAAGTTGTAGGGTTTGATCATCCCTACTTTATATCTCTCTATATATATTACAAGGGAATGGCACCTTGCTATTTATAATAGTGGGATGTGATCACTAGGGTTGCCAATGATTAGCTCTTGGAGATGGCAGCGGCCTGGGGATTGATCAATCCAGGCCGTTCGTTTCTGATTGTGACGAATCAGAACCATCAAGGTAGATTACACCAAATCCCATTAGCAATTAATGCTGATTGGCATAAATCTTCCTTATAATGATTCTCTAATATCTGCGAATAAATCAAATTTATTCTCCTGCCACGTGCCCCAGATCATTGTGATTCGACCCGATCTTGGATTGCCATAAATCTGAAGATTGATCGGCTGAGGACACGTGTCCTGAGAGCCAATGGTGAGACTGGAACCGCATGCAGATTGGGCCGTATGAGATTTGGGCCGCATTAATTTTGGGCGCATAAGACTTGGGACACGTGTCAGGGCTGTCTGGGCAGTGGCCCCCTCCTTCAGACTTCTGAACCATAATGAGCCGCATGAACCGCATAATAGTGTGTCTGCTTAAGCCGCATGGGCATGATCTTCTTGAGCCGCATAGGGATGATTCCCTCGAGCCGCATGGGACAGCTTCACTTCTGAACCGCATGGGAAGTCTTCACTTCGAGCCGCATAAGCACACCCACGTGGCAGAGCCACGTAGCATTTTGTTGCTCTCGGGGGATCGTGTCAAAGATTTCTTTCTCTTCCCTAGAGATTCATCATCATGACAGAGTCATAATTACCTGCTTTGGTGTCAGGTCTGTCAACTTTTCAGAGGGGTCAGCCGTCATAGCAATTAATGCAGCGTGGGTGGAGGGGAGCACTATCAAGCTAAGTGTCTTCTGAGCATGAAATGCTTTAGGCCGCATAGCTCCTTGTGCCGCATGACTCCCTGAGCTACATGCGTTTTCTGAGCCGCATGGATCTTTCCTGGCCGCATGAATCATTTCCTTTAGCATTTTCCATGCTTCTACACATACTACCGAGTCTTTCCTTAGAGGTTTGTCAAAGCAAACGTCCTTCTGCCTCTGCTTATCTTCTGCAGGGGCTTGAGACGGACCTATAACTACCACTTTTCGAAAATGAGGGTATTCTTGAACTTTTGCAAATTTGATTATTTTTATTATTATTTAATTAAATAATTGTGTTAGTGATTAAAATTGGTAAAACCTTAGAACCATATTGATTAGATGATTATCCATGACCAAAGGAGATTAGACAACCATAAATTCATCTCTAATTAGTTAGCTGTCTCTAATCAAGTTAAAATCACTTAGGATTCATTTATTGACTTAAGAAACTAAGTTAGAATGGACCCCTTCCTTAGACTTGTCATGACAACTTAGAGAGGGGATCCTAAGACTTTTCTATTAGACCCAAACCCTTGCCTACATCATGTGGCCGGCCTACTTAGCCCTTCTCTTCCTATTAATATCCCTACTTCATCTTCTTCTCCTTCTATTTCATTTCAAGCCCCATTTTAGGAGTCTCCCCAAATTGCTCCTACAACTATTTCTCATCCAAATTGTCCCAAATCAATCACAAACTCTTCCCCTTGAAGAGGGGAAGCCTCTATTGACTAGTTGGTCGCCTATTGGAGAAATTTGGCCATTGGAAGTTGAAGCAGATCTAGATCTTGGTTTTGTTCCTTGAGAATCCATCTCTCAAGTGGTAAGAGCCCTCTAAATAATCTAATTTCCCCTTTCCATAATGTAGATGCATTCATTTAGGGTCCCCATTGCATTAGGAATTTGGGTCAAGTTCGGATTCATTTGGAGTTCGTATCACGAGAGTATCGAATACGCACATCAAGTGTTCGATGAAATGACTCTTAGGGATTTTGTTACTCTAATTTTAGTTTTAGTTGAGTATTTATATGGGTTATATATGTTAGCATGTGGGAATGTTTAACTCATGATTTGAACTTGTTTTGATCGAGCAAATGTGATTAGGGGTTTGGCTATGTTTTGTTCATGTTGTAGAAGAGTTCCACCATGGTGTGTGCAGTGAATGTGGTAAGGATATGATAGGATGTCTCAAGCCTCCATAGGCTATTACCTGTCTATATTAATCTTGTCCTACAACCTGCAGCAGTATATTTCAACCTAAGCATGATTAAGTCTGCTTACTGCCCTCCTATCCTACATTAGTCCTGTGTATTTAAGTATTTGGATCTTCCTCCTTGTCCTGCATCATTCTATTCCCCTCACATGATCTGTCCTATTTGCACTTCGTATTAAGCCAATTCCATATAATGCTGTGTCTATTTGGTTGTTGTTGCAGGCTTCTTTCCCGTGGTGTCCAACAAATGTCTCATGGTCGGGTTCATTTATTGTGTATTAATCAATTTCATTCTTTGTGAGTCTCTTATTACTCGATGTTGGTATATGCAGTCTTCTGTTCAGTCAGAAAACATCCAGGTGTGGATCGTTGTTTGTCCACTATTTTGTGACCACTCCAGTTTAACCTCCATATTCAGTCCCTACCTATATGGGTTAAATCCAAGGGGTAAATCTTCTGTTTGTACCCATCATTAGAGTGGGGATTTGAGCTCGAGTATGAGAATGATTCCTAGGACTGTTCTAACTTTGTTCACACCTGAACATGATTGTTTATTGGGGTTCCCATTCAGACCGTGGCCCCCATTAAATACCTTAAGTTCTTCCCATACACTTACCTGGTATCCTTAACCCATACTCATGTTCCTGAACTGCAAGCCATTACCTATCTTTTCCCGTTGTTCAGACTGCACTAACCATTTGTTTGAGTTCAGGCATATGGATATATATATATCACTGCACATGCTTGGCCATTGTCCGCTCATCCCTCTTGTTACCTGCAGTAGGAGAAGTTAGGTCTAATTTAGTTCAGACCTCATGTATCAGAACACAATAGATGTCCTTCATTCCTAATAGGCTCTGTCCTCATTCATTGGACCAAGTACAAATGTGTCCTATGCATTTCACTTTTCAATACTGCATTTGATATCATCTGTCCATTCAATTTTGTTGCATGGACATTCACCCACTGTATTACTTCTAGTCAACGCTCACATTCATATATACACTGCAAATGTATTGTCCTGCAGAGTTTTGCTCACTGCTCACATTCACTATTTTAATCTATTAATTTATTCTGAACACTTGTAACATGTAATTTATATAATAGGACTCTTTGACTCCAGTTCGTACTGATACACATTAGTTGCTCAGGAAATCAAGCGAGTACATTCTCTGTTAGTTTTTATTCATGATAGTATCTATATTGCCTGCTCTAGACTACTTTACTTGATGCTGACACATTGTTAACACGGACTAGTACTGTATGGATCTTGTCATGAGATGTTATCCCCTTAACGGGTGCATTGGGTATTTCATGTTTATGTACTTCATCATGTACATCTTGTACTCCTTGTATTCGTATTATTCATATACACTCATATGCTCTCATGTACGTTCATGTGCTTTCATGTACTCTCATGTGCTCTCATGTACTCCCATGTTCTCACATGTACTTCATGTATAAACTAACAATCATGTACGTAATGTAGAAGCATAAAAATTTTTAGCTGAAGACATTTGCCAAAGCGCAGAAGATACAAAAGACTGAGGCTCAGTGCTAAAAAGACAAAACATAAGATATGAAGAGAAGTCTCTTTATTGTCATGTCTACCAAAGTCTAGTACAGACACATCAGGACTATACATAAGGGACTAATTATGTTCTTCTACAAAGGATCTAGTACAGATTCGACAGAGCCTAGAGGGATCTACAAGGGATGAAGTCTTCGTCGAAGCGCAACCTTCCTTCTTCTTGCCACGCACGCTAGAAGATTTATCTCCATCGAAGCGTGTTCTAACTTTCTTGTGGGCATAGCCTCTCAGAAGCATATCAGTTACTCAGCACTTTGAAGAAGCAGAGCCTTCGAGCTAGAGGCGCAGCCACCTGCCTGCGCTAACCTCAGAAGCAAGATGGTAGTAGGCCCCCTCACCTTCTTTTACTTTAGAAGCCAGTGTCTTCACTCCAGAGGCGCAACTACCTACCGGCACCAATCTCAGACGCGCAAGGTTATCTTACCCTTTCCTTCGCAGCCAATGCCTCCACTGTTCAGAGGCGCAACTACTTACCTGCGTCTGCATGAGGCGCATGATGGTGATATGCTTACACCATCTCCATTTTCATGACGCAGTCGTCTGCTCCGGATCAAAAGCTTAAGTCACTTCTCTACAGGAGACTTGGGAACTTCTATCGCAACCAATGCAAGTCAGGTTGTCGCTCCAAAAGCACAGTAATCTCACCAACTTGAAGCACAAGCCTACTTGTCGCCTACAATATAACGACTCCGTTATCCTGAAACACAGCTTATAAGTTACTCTATATGCACAGAAGTCTCATCGTCATTCGAAGCCAAGTCCACTCGTCGACTGAAGCACAAAGGTTTCGTCGTCTCCAGAAGCACCATTACTCGTCGCCCCAGAAGAACAGTAGTACTTAGTCCTCACCAGAGAAGCAGGAAGCATGGGTCCACCCCAATTGGTTTGTTTAAACTTTCTCTGCAGGGAAGATTGGGATTAAATCATGATTGATATCATATCAGATTAATTTAAATCTTATACGAGGATCAATTAGACTCTAAATCTAGGATAAAATCCTAAGATTTACTCGGCTATTTCTGAGCAAGCAAATCGGCACGCGCCACGTGTTACCTCCTTCGGTTATATTTATAACTACCAGATCTGTTTGAGGGGAATCTCGATGTTCGCCACGTGTCAGCGCTGTAGAAGCTCACACCATGCAATGATGGCAGATACTTTCATATCTCAGGAACCCTAATGCACTTCGCATATGTGCTCGGTTCTCTATAAATAGAAGTTCTTCTTCTTCTACCAAAGCATCGACAGAAGGAAAATTGACAATCGACAATCTTCAAAGGATCACAATCTCTATCCAGGAAGAGTCGACCACCCTCACCAATCAACCAAAAACCAACCAACCATCTTCAAGGGATCTTCTCTTCTAGACAGCTTCTTGATCGGTGGCCCCAGAGTCCCATCAAAGGTGTCAGAGAGCCATAGAAAGGTTGATTCGTCGCCAGATCGTCAATGGAGTAAATGAGCTACTGCAGCGCTCGATCCCCACCATCCCACTTTCCAAGAAACCTCTTCTCCTTGTACTTAGAATATCATATTAGGACTTCCTTCTTTGTACACAGATACCTTATTTGTTCAATAAAAAAGTTTATTCAACCTTTTATTATGTTGAACAAAATGATGACTCTGCTGGGGACTACCTTCTCCTCCAATGAGAAGGCGGTGACGTAATCTGATGACAACTTGCTGGGAGCTTCTCAAGACATGTTGGTTGTACGCTTCAACCAGCAGGCTTTCGAAGATCGCCTCTCTAGTGAAAAGTCGAAGACTTCAAAGCGGTTCATACAACCGAAGAAGACTCGACGTGTCTGGAGACCTAAGACGCCTGCAGCCAGCAGCATGATGGTCGAAACTGCGGCTCAGGACCCCCTCAATGTCAAAGCCTCAGAGAAGATTTCGGCTGCTACAGCCTTATCCCCTCGCCCGATTCCCATCATGGGAAAGCATGGCGAGGAAGATGATGGTTCCATAGTTGATCTGACGAAGAAACGATGCCAAAGGAAGTGCACACCGGTCCAACCCCTCACGACGGGAGTATTGTCGGTGAAGAGATCTTCTTCGACATAATCACTTTCCTTTCAGGTAAACCTTCGGCAGACTCTGATACTACTCGCCCGCTGGGGGTAGTAGGAAGAGATCCAGGTGGCTCACGCTTCATACAATAAGTGTGCGACACCAACGGTAGGCAAGAGGCTCGTGTTGAAAGTTACACGCGCAGCCGATAGAAAGCTATACGAGACTGGCTCTCACATTCCGATGCCTCAACCAGTCGAATCTTCCTTCTACTGGGGTTCCTGTGCGTAAACCAAGCCAGGGGTACGTCCGACGGAGAGGGAGCCATAAGAGCAGCATTCTTGTGCAAAACCAAGTCGAATCTCCTTGCCATACCCTCTTTGACCGTACTTATATGCAGCTTCCCTACATGAACAATGGGAGTGCGACGACAGAAGATCCAGCCCTCTCCCAAGTGGAAGAAGAATCTGTGGTACAGGACGTGCCTAAATCAAGGCACTTTTGTACCCAGATTACCATCAACTGTTGTTGTCAGTAGACGGCTGCGCCATCGTCGAACATGCGTTCCGTCTTCCAAAGACTCTACTCCATACCGACCCCACATCGGAGGCTTAAAGAGGGTCGTGAGCCATAGAGAAGACGAACCCCGTATCGCTAGATGTCATGTGGCACATGGTTCAGAGCTTTCAAGAAGCCCTTCCTGAGTCTTCATATTGGTTGTTAAACCGAGGAGAAGATCAGAGAGCAGTAAAGCTAAGGTACCCGATGTAAGTGTGTTCCAAGGCACTCGTTCATTATGCATTGGGTGCCTTGTCAAAAATTGGGGGGCAGCCAGCCTCCTACCATGTACGACAATCCTGTGTACCAATCTGAGGTAGCAATACGACACAAATGTCTCTATTGGTGCAGCTAGTCACCAGACTGGGATAGCAACCATACTGAGTCCGAAGAAGATCACAATCTTGTGGTATATCCTCAGGACAGCAAGGCTCAGGCGTCTGAGCTAGAAAATGAAGGATCACGGCTCCCTCGAGTCACCCTCATACTCGGTCTGTGCATGGCCGATGACAATAAGGAAGACAATAACGAAGCTCTCAAACGTATCGAGGTCCTCAAGACGAAGTTAGATATGCTGAAGGACACCATGAAGACCCTGTCCTCGATCATAATCGACCTCAAGAGTAGCTTGGCTCCCGCTGTCTCTATACCTGCACGTGATCTGCCAAGTAATGACGAATCCAACATGCTGCCTACTACCAATTAGGTAGGACCATTCTCGTCTACTCCATCGGCTACAGGCTTCGTAATACATATCAAAATACAGCAGGCCATTAAGGAGCTGCATGCTTGTTATGATGCCAAGGAGAAGCAAGAACGCTTCGAAAGATGGGGATCCGATAGCATACCCTGCCGAGTGGGACAACGTCGTCTATCGTCCCAAATACAATCTGCAGATGCTTACACCTTATGAAGTGAAGGGGTCTCCCCGATAATACTTTAGGTACTTTGCCTCAGTAACGGGGTACCTACCAAAGGATGACGCCCTTGTCCAACATAAACATAGGAGCCCTACAGGGGTTAGCCTATGAGTGGTTCTGCAGTCTTTCGGACGATTGTATCTCGTCATTTGAAGTCTGAAGACTTGGTTCGTAGATCAATTCTACGACGGAGGCATGGATATGACCATGTCGACCCTCATAGAAATTGTTTAGAAAGAAAGAGCCCGTGCATACATCGAACGCTTCCTCCAAGCAGCCCTCAGATTACCACCCACCAAGCCCAAGCCCATGCTTATGGACTCCTGCCGCAAGAACATGTTGCCCGCTATAAAATTGTGGTACAGTGCTCCCTGCAAGGAGTAGACGTCTTTTATTACAGAGGTGGATGTCGCACAAAGGAAAGCCCAGGACGCGCAGCTCCTGGGGCTACACTTTTCTGCGCCCAAAGACAAGGGGAGACGCTCATCTAGCAACAACTCTAAAGACGAAAAAGGCAAGCAAGCCATGACCGTCAACATCTCCAAAGGTTCAGCAGCTGTGAACCCCAAGTCCACGGAAGTGCAGAGGACGAGGGAGACTTACTCCTTCAAAAACGAGGATACGCTGGAGCTCTTCGAGATGCTTACGAAGAGTGGAAAACTATCCATCTCGGCACCCAGGCATCCTGATGAGGTGGAAAAGTTGGACCATCCCAAGTACTGCCATTATTACCAGTACATCCATCACTCAATACAAGACTGCTACGTATTGAAGGAGCAAATTCAGTGCCTCATTAACGCCAACATCATATCATTAGATTACAAAGAGAAGACCGTCATGGCCAACATGGTTACTCTCCAGTTCGGGAGTTTTTCAGCCACAAGGTGCAAGATGGCGTCGTTTCCATTCTAAAGGCGACGATGAAGGTAGTCAACCTTCCGCCAGCAAGGGACAACGCTCAAGGCCTCATTCCGTTCTCCACATTAAGGCAAAGTCATGTGGATACATCCTGACTTGGTTCCCGATATGATGACATCTACGACCCTTTGGCCAAAGGTAAGAAAAGCAAGGCATGCCATATTGTCTCGACGTCGACTGACGGTGCTTTGGTGACCACCCGCTCGGCGTAGAGGCAAGAGGACCTGGAGTCTCCACCAAATACTTCCCTGTCCCTGATATATAGGAGCAGGTCCACCTCAAACCCCTGAGGCACCAGAGGCGGGTCATCCCGGGCTCCTACCGTGGACAAGTAGAAATAGAAGGAGGTTCGTTTCGACAAACGTCTCAAAAAGGATCCTACAATAGGGCCTATCAAGCCCTAAAACTTCGATATTCTAGTACAGCTGGGTAATACTCCGGCAAGATTATCAATTTTTGAGCTCCTCCGTCTCTCTAAGGAGACCTGAGATGTGCTCAGTAAAGTTTTACAGAACGTCGAGTCCTTCCTAACGTAGGTTCGGCCACCGAAAGTGGATCCTGCAGCTTGTCTACATTGCCAAAGCTTGGTCGAAGTGATTCCCAGTATCACTTTCCCAACAAGACATGCTACTAAAGAATAACCAACAACCGCCCCCTGTACTATACAGGGTATGTCGGTGCATTAAGGTCGATCGCATCTACATTGACCCAAGTTCCTCTCTAAGCATTATCCTAAGAAGCCTGTTTTAAGCTTTAGGGATTCCGATGCATCGGTTGACCGCCTCGAACACAACAATCAGTGGCTTCAACGCAAAAAGAGCGAGCCCCAGGACAAAATTTGCCTGAAATATCAGATCGACGACCTTCAACTGAAGTGACTTGCTATGTCATTGATGTGTACATAAACTACAACATGCTGTGGGGCGCCCATGGATCCATGAGTATGATTGTCCCCCTGTATCAGTGTATGAAGTATGTAGCCAGCGACAGGACCATCAAAACGGAATTTGCTGATATCGACTCGTTCCGAGGACTTGAAGCCTACTGTACGGATGCCGATCTGTATAAGTCATTCCCCTGGGACGACGACAGCAATGATACTGACGACGAGGCAGAGACAGCTTCAGAAAGCACAGCTGCAAGCCCCCTAAATGTTTTATTGTAGATTTTGTTTATATAGAGAAGTATAGTTTTCAATATATATGATAAATTTTTAATTACTTAAAGTTGTGGAAGGCGCCGAATTGAAATTTTAGAAATTTTTGTTTTAATATAAAGCCACTTTATGGGTAATTTATAAACTATGCTTTATGAGAAAGAAAAATAGTTAGTTATAAAAGATATTTAAATACCTAGGAATTTATGGTAATTTTCGAAATTAATTATTTCTATTATTTTAATATTTCAAAAAAGATATTATAAAATGTTATTTGAATTAATGTAAGTTTTGTTGATTAAATTAGAGAAAATTTTATTGATTTCATAGCTTTTGAATTAAAGATAGGAATTTTCTAGATTGGGTTTAGATTGGATTGATTTAGTTTTAAATTGAGTTAAATTAATATACGATTTATCAAAAGGGGATTAAACCTCTTTAGTCCTAATCCAATTATGAGCACCACCTCCTATAATAAGAGGCTCCCTTGTTCTTCTTCCATAAGTTTACAACTCCATATTTTCCATCCACAACCAAGGTATCATGCGTCGTGTCTGTGCCGCCTTTTCCTCTATTATATTTTTCTTTTTCTTTTTACAAATACAAAATTTTTGCCCTGTCCGACAATCCTGGACTCGACACCATCCAAACCACCGTCGACCCGACCTCTCCGCATTCCAGTCCCACACTTCCTTCGGCCGACCATAGTTCCGTCCTGCTTGATCACGAGACCTCCCTAACCCTACATCACCTGCCTACCCTTTCCCGACCTGGACAGCACCACCGTCACCAACCCCGACACCATCGTACTTCTCCGCCAGCACCACCCTGTCATCCTCACGACCATAGCCATCGCCTCCAACCATCAAAGCCGAAGACCCCCACCGTTCCATCACCCGCAGTTCCGACCACCAACTCGTGTTCCCCAACGCCACCATTGCTAGCCAAATCGGCCACCCATGCAACACCCCAATCACCGCCATCACATACGCCACCACCGTGGCACAACCCATATCACACACCACCACTATCACCCGCCCTGCTTGGTCGCCGCCACCAAAAATAAAAACCCAAATTAACCCACTTTTCCACCGGAGCCGTCGACCTCTTCCCAGCCTTCGCGTCCACTATCTTCCTCCAAAGATCTGCCCTCTGTCGTCCGAGCGCGTAGCAGCGCTGTTCCTTTCGGCAGCGTCGACGGGACGGTGAACCATGCTCGACTGCCTCCCCTCTCTGTTGTTCACCATAAAGCAGCCGCCTCCTTCCACTGCCGCCACCCCGCTCTTTCTGCCACCGCGCCGGTACCACCACCACGAGCCGGCGCACCTTTCCGCCACACAGCAGTCAAACCCCTCTTCCACCCCTTCCCTCTCTCCAGCCTCTCCCTTTCGATCTCCTTGCTCTTCTCCTCCTCCTCACGAATTTTTTTTCTTCCTTTCTCTTTCTTACCAAAAGGTCCCCGCCACTACTTTAAGGGAGGAGAACATATGTTGTTATCTTATCTTATTTTATTTATTTGTTTATTTTTATTAGCATTTTGTTGTGTTATGTTTTATAGTATTAATAAGCATTTAGCAAGAAATTTCTGCCAAAGAAATTATATATCCAATGATATTAATTATTATTAATATTATTATTATTATTATTATTATTATTATTAGGACTCTTATTACTTTTAATTGTTTAATTGTAAAACACTAGGTGTACATTATAATTACCATTATTAGTATTATTTTTGTTGTTGTGGTTGTTAATTATTTTAGAAATTTATAAAATTATTATTATAATAATTTTCTAATCTCAAGATTTTCTTTTACTTATCAAATTTTTGGTTTCATGTATTTACCAAAAAAAAATATCTTTACAAAATCTAGTTAGAGCCCTAACTAAATTGTCAGATTTTGTATTTTCGAAGAACATTTTTTTGTAATAAAAGTTAGTTGCCAAATTATACGACTACTTCTAGTCTTTTCAAATATCATTTTTTTACTACTAAAAGTATAGATTTTTTTTATCTAAAACACTATTTTTACAAAACTTAGAGTTTTACCTAAAACAATTTTTATATATTATTTTATGGTGTCTTATCTGTAGCCTTTGACCTACAAAATATATTTCGATGAAGTTTGGTTTTTGCCTTAAAATGATTTTCTATATTTAAGGATTTATCTAAAATATTTTGGGTTATAAAATATAGTTTTCGAATATTATAAATATTTTCTCAAATAGTATGCATGTATATATATTTATCTAATCCCTTCGATTAACATCATGTCCATGACTATGTTCATCCCTTCGTCAATTCTGATTCTTCTGGACTCGATGGAACGGTCCGTGCCATCATCGGAGGCCGTCTTGCGTAGTTAAATGCTGAAGTCATAGCTCTTGCCACATTAATCATTGCAGCACACCAGGTGTCTCACCAGGCAAGATACCTTGCTATTAGCTGTTTATTTAATTCAACTCATATTCATGCATTTATTCATTATTTATTTTTTGCAAAATAAACTGTGATACATGGCATAATTAGATAGAATTTTATTATTTAGTTCTATATTCTGCTATGTAGTATTTTAAACACACTGGACTTAGATTTAAGGGACCATCCTTTGTTGTGCATTCATAGGCCATGACACATTTGTACCATGTTGTTGTGAGTCACATATAGAACTCGGACATGCGTGATTGGCTGGCCACCAGTACGTATAAGCTGTGCGATAGGATTAAATGCTAATAGAGTTTGCATGCTTAGTTGACTTAGCAGTTAATAGAAACTATACGTGTTGTGGATACAACATAGTAGGCATTGGGCGGGGAGGACATATCCTTAGCATATGGGCTACTTTATACATTTTCCTTGTGACCGTATGCTCCACCAGAGATGCGGGTTGAGGACCCCTTATGTACTGCTGGCCACTGACGTTCGTGGAACAGTATGCCTAAGGCCTTGGTGCCCCAATGGGGGACCATACCGATCCCATTTTAGCCAGGGCCCATGCGTTGGAGGATGTTCTTAAAACTGTATTTCACTTAGATTGGCTAGACTACCCTTATCCGTTAGGTATGAGTACTCTTGGTTTACGTACTTGTATCTGACCGTAGCTTGGAACATTAACTTGTCGCGGACTAGTTTGACACATCTTGTCTTTGTTTGGTTGTAGGTGTGGCTCACTGCTCCGATGAGAAGGTATTGAACCTTGTTGTGGTCCGGATACCTTATTAGATTCATAGCATGGAAAGATATTCGTGAATTAGTGTGCCATCTCCTGTCCTTGTTTGGTTGGGAGAATGGTACGCTAATTCAAGGATGAATATTGGACCATGTTATGATCCAATTGACTTATTATTGAGCAATATTTATTCAGTTTATATGGCATGATATTATGTATCTTGTTACATCCCTCTGAGGACCTGGTGATCTCTCCAGGTGTGTGTTCTTGTCTTTCGCAGGTATTCTAGCCGAGATTGTGATTTTCTCCATCCCTTCGAAGATGACGTGCCTTGGGCCTCTCTTGCTACCTTCGCTAAATTATTTCATATGTCTTGTATCTTTTTTTTAAATAGTTGGTAGTAGATTTGCCTCCACCCAACATATTGTATAAAAAAAATCATGGTTATTATATGATATCTTTATTCTTTCATTTGTTGATGAGATCAGTAGCTGTGGTTTTACTGCATTTACAGCTTACGTATATTTATTATACGGCTATCATGTCTACGTTCCTAGTCCTACATATTTTGGGACTTAGGCGTTACATATTTTTGTGGTGGCACATGCAGGTCGAGATAAATTGTTGTTACTTTACCGTACCAAGCAAGCCTGCGTATAGGATTAGAGTTTAGGATCTCATCCACATGCTTCTACCGTCCTCGATTCCTTTTTTAAACTCTCGCTTGACTCTTGATTTGCATCTTGCTTGATTTCCTCTATCATAAATTCTTATCCTTCTTTCGTGCTTGATATTGGTTAGGAAGGTAACCTATACTAGGTAGACATGTTCAT
>JANAVB010029464.1:0-42683 GCA_029216955.1 Iris pallida
ATATATATATATATATATATATATATTATATATATATATATATAGATATATATATAATATATATATAATCATATATACATACACATATACGCATATATATACTTACTTATATAACAACTCTCCAAAAATCTAATTAAATATTTTAATAGAAAATACCAATCTCAATTTTATCTATATATATATACTTTCATAAATTATTAATAATAATAAAGCTTCAATATTACAACAATTTCAACCATAGGAGTAGCATTGGTGACACGATATCTCCAATTCACAATTGGCCCTAGGAGATCCTGCAATAATCCGATCACCATTAAATATTAATACAATAATTAATATAATCGATTTTGAGGAATTATCTGCTAAACCCAAAAATAAGTACAAAATATTTGCACTTTTCAAAATGTGCCAATAAGGCCGTATTAGTCCCACTACATACTTATAAAGGCTTGGATTCGGTTCGGGCTCAGCTCGGGCTAAATCGACACAAACGGGTCTCCTACAAGTCAATTAATATTAATAATGAATAATTAAACTATTTATAATGGTCATATCACAACTTGGCCTGGTTTTCCTAGTTAGGACATCGCTATGGCTCAGCCTTCCCCTACCATGACTAAACACTAGTCAAAGCACGCAACTGCACTATTCGTGCCGTGATTCCTAGTCACCTTGTACTCCAAATCTCAACCATGGCTACAGTCATCTACCGTAATAATTAACTAAATGAACATTTATAAAATTCTAAAATTACTATTTAAATAAAATAAATAATAAAAAATATTTTAAAAAAAATTCTCTGGGAAGGGTTGCTACATGAGTATCTCGTAGATGGTCGACGCTCTCTGTCGCTCCTTCTCAATAGAGCTACTGGTGTTGGCATATACCAACAACCTCCTCTCCTTCAGGAACTACCTTCCGGCATGCTCTTCCTCCTGAGGGACACCCTGACCACTATCAGCAGGCTGATGATCAAGGTTGGGAGCAACTTCATGTACTGGCTCCCCATAAATGGATCCTCTACGATATTTTCTGGAAACTGCTCGAAGCAAAATGACTCAAACTCAGGCAATTCCTCAGCGTTAGAAGGCGTCTCGAAATCTTGAGTGTTGGTCATGGTATGATCCTCGATGAATACCACGTCCCTGCTTCTGTAGAGCTTTCTTCCTACTGGGTCGTAGAGTCCATAGACAAACTCATCCTGACCGTAGCCGACAAAGACGCACCGCCTCGTCTTTGGCTCAAGTTTGGACCTTTCGTCCTTCGGTACATGCACAAAAGCCTTACAACCAAACACTCACAGATGATTGTATGACGGCTCTTTGCCGTACCATACTTTGTCAGGTACATCACCCTGTAAAGGAGCACTAGGAGATAAATTAATAATATAAGCAGCTGTGAGAAGTGCCTCACCCCAAGAACTGCCTGGAAAATTTGCTTCTGACAACAAATACCGCACCCTCTCCATCAGTGCCCTGTTCATGCGCTCCGCTACACCATTGAGTTGATGTGTCTTGGGCGGAGTCTTCTGGTGTCGTATTCTTTGCTCTCTGCAATAAGCATCAAAAGGACCAATGTATTCGCCGTCATTGTTGGACCGAATACACAATAACTTCTTGCCCTTCTCTCTTTCAACAGAGGCCTGAAACTCTTTGAAAGTGGGCAGCACCTGATCC
The DNA here is from genome assembly GCA_029216955.1 of Iris pallida. NCBI lineage: Eukaryota > Viridiplantae > Streptophyta > Magnoliopsida > Asparagales > Iridaceae > Iris > Iris pallida. The sequence goes on from JANAVB010029464.1 coordinate 1,677, forward strand.
TTAGTCTTTAAGGCATAGACCCAAACCTTTCTAGAACAGGCATCAATAAAAGTTACAAAGTAAGAAGAACCACCAATAGATTTTACCTTCATAGGACCGCAGACATCCGAGTGAATCAACTCGTGCAATGCCGGCTTCCTTGAACTTGGGTGACTTTGGAAAGACACCCTATTTTGCTTTCCATCTAAGCTGTGCGTGTACTTCTCCAACTTTGTAGACTTGAGCCCTGGAATCACCTTCCTGTTCACCAAGTAGCTCATCCCCTTCTCGCTGATATGGCCAAGCTGCCTCTGCCACAACTCGGTAGATGTGTCACAAACTGTGTTTACCTCCCGTGTCCCCTATACGCTCTCCTCCATATAGAAGAGACCGGACTTCTTATTTCCTCTGGCAATCACCATCGAACCTCTGGAAAGCTTCTATTGACTATTTTTGAAGAGACTGAAGAATCCATCATCATCTAACCTTCCAACCGACACCAAGTTGAAACGGATATCAGGGACATGATGAACATCTTTGAGAACAAGAACTGCACCCGTCTTCGTCCTCAAATGCACATCTCCAATAGCAACCGCCTTCGACACATCTCTATTGCCCATTTTTAACACTCTACAGTCGCCTGTCGGATAAGTGGCAAGTAGTGCCCTGTTATGAGATACGTGTGTTGAAGCCCCTGAGTCCATCAGCCAAGAATTATTATCGCAGGCGAGGTTTATAATAACCTCATCACCTACGACGATCACATCACTTCTATGTATCAAAGTCGTCGCTATAGTGTTCTCATCTTGCTTCCCCTTGTCGTCATTCTTCTCTCTCTTCCAAGCGAAACAGTTCTGCTTGATGTGGCCCTTCTTGCCACAGTAGTAACATTCCGATTCCTCATACCGACCCTTGAACTTTTCTTTGCTCTTGTCTCTGCCACCACCTGCATCCCTACTTTTGCCCCTTCCGTGACTCTCTGAAACTAGTACCTCTGAGTGGTGGGATATGGATGAAGTGCCCTAAGAACGTCTTCGCATCTCTTCATTCAGTACCCCACTCTTGGCAAACTCCAGACTGACCACGCCTTCTGGAGCAGAAGCGATCATAGATACTCGTACGGTCTCCCACAAGTCTGGCAATATACACAACAGCCATAATCCCTGGACCTCATTGTCGAACTTGACTCTCATAGAAGATAGCTGGTCAACCATGCCCTGGAAATCACTCAAGTGATCCGTAATAGACGTCCCATCTTTGTATCGCAAACCCATCATCGTCCGGATCAGGAACAACTTATTTATCCCAATTTTTTTGCGTACAAAGATTCCAGCTTATCCCATAACATCTTCGCATGCTCAATATTAGAAATATGGTTGTACATGTTTTTGTCAATGAACTGTCTAATATATTCGTACACCTGTATGTGCTCAAAATTCTAGTCCTCCTCGAATTTATCAACTGGTCGCTCGGAAGCAAATACGAGCAGATGTAGCTTCTTGACAAACAACAAATCTTTTATTTTATTTTGTAATAATAGTTGGTGCCATTCAGGTTCACCATGCGCACCGGCTTCGTGTCCATCTCTCCTCTCTGGTTTTTCTGTCAACTTTTGACACCCTTCTGAATTCCAGAACATGGCTCTGATACCACTTTATTAGAAAATAAGCACGAAAACCTTTCCCCAAACTAGAGAGTACCTACGAGAGAACCGAGCAATACAACGCATGAACCAAACACCAAACAGAATCCACACAGACACAGAGAATTTTTGACGTGGAAAACCCTTGCGAGAAAATACTCGGAGACGATTGGAGTCCAACCCTTAAGAAGCCTTCACTAATGAAATAAATGAGTACACCCTCTACAAACTTCTTTTGATCCAATACGGATCCCCACAACACTTGGAAGCAAGAATAATTGATTACAAGGCTACGAAGAACAAAGATGACGAGTAGAGATTATCCGAACACAATCCTCCTTCGAAAATGGCCTTCAATCCTCCTTCTTCACTCCCAAAGTTGTAATGGCATCTTGCCTCTTTTCTCTCTATTTTTCTCAATGTTGTGTTGTGATTAGGGTTAGGAAAAATCATGTATAAATCCCCTAATCCGCAGCAAAACCTGGACCGTAGGATACGATCCAACGGTATAAAAATAACCTGAAATCAGCCTCAGTCCGTCGACACAGAGTTCAGCCAGAACTCTGTATTTTCGTAACAGAACAGTTTTGGAACCAAGGGACATAGTTCAGCCATAACCCTGCATGGGGCAGAGTTCGGCCTGAACTCTGCCTCCCCTGTTCCAGAATGTATTATGGTAGCTCCCGAGCTTCTTCTTCGTCTCCGAATGGCCTCGTCATCTCCCCGAGCTTCTCTGACATACAGACGACGCTCGTCGCACTCCGGGGTCTTCTCCACATAGGTTGGGAATCCCACCCACTCTAACAACATAAGAACAAATGAGCAAGAGATAATGAACATATCTTTTAGGAAGGAGAGCACTACTATGATTGGAATTCTTGTGCTCAATGCCTGGGTTGCTCGTGAAACGACTCAGCATTCCTATGATGAAAGCTATGTCAGGCCTTGTGGCAGTAGTAGCATACATCAAACTCCCGATGACGCTTGCATAATCCAGCTGTCTGACGCTTTCTCTCGAATTAGGCTTCAGCTTCAGATCACACCTGTAAGACATAGTGATCCCTTGAAGATCCTGATACCCGTAGCGTGTGATAATTTTCTCAATATAATAAGACTTTGACAGTGCCAGTCCAGTATTTGTCCGGATGATCTTGATCCCTAATATCACATCAACTTTCCCTAAGTCCTTCATACTGAACTTAGTCGAGATGAAATTCTTTGTCTCCGTGATACAGCCTATATCCGTACCTAGGATAAGCATGTCGTCCACGTATAGACAAACGATTACACCTCTTCTATCAGCGGACTTTGTGTAAACACACTTGTCTGTCTCGTTGACCCTGTAGCCATTTGACCTTATAACCTTGTCAAATTTTTTATGCCACATCTTAGGAGCCTGTTTAAGGTCGTACAACAATTTTACCAACTTGTAGACTTTGTCTTCATGACCCTTGACAACAAATTCCTCTGGTTGTTGTATGTAAATCTTTTTGGTCAGTTCGCCATTTCAGAAAGCCGTTTTTACATTCATCTGATGTATCACCAACTTATGTATTGCTGCGAAAGCAATCAACATTCTGATAGTGGTCATTCGGGCTACTGGAGCATACGTGTCAAAGTAGTCGATCTCCTGCTTCTGAGAAAACCCTTTGGCTACCAGCCTAGTCTTGAACTTGTCAATAGTTCCATCTGCTTTCATATTCTTCTTGAAGATCTATTTACATCCGATGGATTTTGCTCCTTCAGGAAGATCAACCAACATCCAAGTGTTATTAGAGGTGATTGAATCAATTTTATGGTCTATCGCCTTTCTCCAGAAAACAACATCTCTGGTCTTTATCACCTCATCAAAGGAAAGCAGATCTGCTTCCACATGATAGGTGAAAAAGTTATTTTCGAAGTCCTCCGGCCTTCTCACACACTTAGCTAACGGCTCAATGAGTTCTGGTTCAACCGTTGTTTCAACAACATCTTCTTGGACTACATCCTCATTGAAAACTTCAGTTTCCTGTGTACCCTTATTGTTCTCTGAAATATTCGCAAGAACAATATTCTTGTGCCTTGCAAACTTGTCTTTAAAATATTCTGTGTCGCGAGATTCAATGATATGATTTGATCCAATATCAAGAAATGTTCGAGCATTAATCTTCTCAACATAACCCAAGAAGATCGTCTTTGTAGTCCTTGTCCCGAGCTTCTGAATCTTCATATCTGGAAACTTCACATATGCCAGACACCCCCACACTCAAACGACATTCAAGTTAGGTCTGACTTTGAACCAAAGTTCATGAGGAGTAACGTCTGAAGTTGCATGAGGTACTCTATTTAGAATAAAAGTGGCCGTCAATGCAGCTTCTTTCCAGTAGCATTTTGGAAGACCCGCAGTCAACAACATTGAGTTTATCAATTCTGTCAACATTCTGTTCTTTCTCTCTGCTACTCCGTTGGATTGAGGAGAATACGAAGCAGTAGTCTCATTGACAATTCCATGTTCTTTGCAGAACGATACGAATTCATGAGACCGGTACTGATCTCCTCATCGATCACTTATTATTCTTTTGAGTTGTTGCCCAGTTTGCCGTTCAGTCTCGGCCCTGAACTCTTTGAACTTCTTAAACGCTTCGTCTTTAGCCTTCAACAAGTAAACAAATTTATACTTTGAGAAGTCATCGATGAAGGTTATGAGATACTTTATCCCGGCCATTGTAGAGAACTATTTGAAGTTACAGATATCGGAGTGTACCAACTCCAGAAGATCTGTGCTTCGATTAACTCGAGGAAAGGATTTTCTTGTGATCTTCGTCTGAGCACAAACTTCATATTTTTCTACCTTACCCCCACATTTGGAGATAAGTCCTAGACTAGACATTTTATTTATTATTTTACAATGAACATGTCCTAGTATATTATGCCACAACTCAAGACTATAAGTAGAATGAGTTGTATTAAATATATTGGACTGATATATAACCTGAATTTTGAACATTCCTTCGATATAAAAAACTTTCCCAAAGTATGTTTCCTTTATGGACATTATTATCTGGCCAGCACTGATGTCCATCCTTAGGCCTGAGTTACAGATTACGCCTCCAGAGATCAGGTTCTTTACTATAGCAGGTATATGCTTCACACCTACTTCCCAGAAGTCAGCTTCAATACCACCGTCCTAATCCCTTGTACTTCAGCTTGTGCCTGGTTCTGTCACGACCCACATCCAATATTTGGGCATGAGCCGTGGGTACATCCAGCCTACGTCGCAGAGTCGGCGGTAGTATGCTGTCTAGTCATCTCCACATTTACAAATACAACCATGCAGTTTATATTCATTTGCACAATATAAATCAAATCACAGATAGGCCAAACAAGATGAATTCTATAAATAGTTTGGAGAGATCGATAATGAAAAACTCCAATATCGATCAAAATGTACCAAATGTCATAATCTCCAAAGAAAAGAAATGTACTAAAGAACATCCACTAATCAACTCATGAGTCTCATAATAGGAAAACATCTAAAAATCTCGGCTAAAACAATATGTGAAAATGCTAAGCAAATCTACTAAAGGCCATCTGTAGCAGGCAACTCCGCATAAGCAGCCTCCAGCTCGTCCTGTGTGCCAAAGTCTGGATCTGCAGTGTGCTCATAATATGTAGTACAAAAATCCTCTAACTGATCACCTAAAGTATTGGTTTTCCAGTCAGGAATGGAACAAGCACACAAGCTGAAAACTATCAACAACATAATAGAGTTGACAGTACATAATATAACATATGTAAAAGAAACCAGAAAAGTGAGATGATGACATGGTATATCTAGAATAAAAGTATGAATCGTAGAATACGATATGTCAACTGGAAAGAATGTAAAAGCACAGTAACATGATAAGTGGTGAGATGTAAGGAATAAACAAAAGACAACTATCTAAGTGTGTTGAAATATCTGTTTCGACATGTGAACGGCTAGGGGGTAAATCCGGCACCCTATACGTGTCGTATGCAGCTGCTATTCTCCACGAAAGATATGGGGGATAGAATGGAAAGTTTATACGTCTACTAAGATATTTCTCCCTCCCTACCAGTACTCATGAACCCAAACAAGTCACGAAAGAGGCTAAATAAGAGTATAATAAATGGGGTTCATGATACTAACTCGTACGTCCATTGTGTCATCAAGCAAAGGAACATATGTATGATATATACTGAGCAAAACCATCAGAATTGGAAGCAGATCAGAAAGTATATTTGCCTGTGGTCCTGAGCTGGTGGTACGAGTTTAATACTGAATCAGAGTCCAAAAGATCTATATTATAAATTTCCATATCAATACATAATTTAGAATATAAATGAAACTATTTAATAGATTACTTAGGCTTCCTAATGGATTCTCTCTTTGATACCTTTGCTATCTAAGTCACCAAAGTCAAAGTCAACTCTAGGTTAGTCTCTTAAGTCACACCTAGTAAAAGTCAAAAATAACAACCATCAATCAAATAAATAATAAATAATTCACAAAAATCAAAATAACCAAAATACCCTTGGGCAAAAATGTAGAAATAAATCACCCTAATCACATGGTTAGGCTCTAGGTCAAGCAGTCTCTAAGGTTACACTAGCAAAACACTAAAATCACAAGTCGATAATTTAAATAGTTTTAAAATAATTAAAAATTACCAAAAATTATAACATGATTTAAATAACATTATTAAAAGACTAAAATTATAAAAGTTTAAAATTACCCTCATTTAGAAAAGTGAGTGTTACACAATGCCCTGAAAACCGTTGAGAGATCTAGTGACCTTGTATACAAGTTATCCGAGACCAATGCATGAATACAACATCTAGCAGATAAACTCTTTGAGGCGCAATTCATCTTTGAGCAAGCACTCATTTTCTTTGAATGACAAAGCTATGACTCTGCCTTCTCTTTTTTCTTTGATTCAGTGCCGAAGTTCCTAGATATTTCATCTCTTTTCAACATGTACAAGTCCGTCTGTACATATCTAGCGTCCAAGATATCTTTAAGGGACAAGCAATCATTCATCTCCTTGGAACATAATAATAGTTCTACGCAGATATAACATACCATTCTACCTTTGAAAGCATACAAGTTTGGGACATATAAGCAATCTCTTATCTTTTCTTGTTAGTATGGCAACAGTTCTTTGATTAAAGGCAACATCTCAACTTTAGCATGGTAACATCTCATTTCTTATTAACAGGCAACAACTCTTATTCTTAGCATGCATATTATCTCTTTTCTTTTATTAGCAAAGCAACATGTGGATTCTCATATGAGCATACCCAATGATTACCATCTTGTTATTAGCAACAACATTCATTCAAAAACTCATATTCTTATTAGGTGCAAGCGAATCATAAAATAAGACTTTGTCCACTCACTCAGATCAATCGTCTTCTGTTGCAGAGCCAACAATCTAATCTCTCTGTTTATCTATTGCCTTTGCGGAGCGGGGCACTACAAAAACAAGAGCAAAAACTCTCTATTTGAGCTCTCATTTGAGTAATGGATATCCTAAAACCTGTATACCCGCATCCGTATGCCTCTCTAAAACAACGATTGCTGTCTATAGGAGTAAGCAGATTCTAATTTAAACCTAATACTAAACCCGACCGCCCATTTATTTCAAAACCAACGTTCCAATGAGGTACTGTTCTTCTTCTCTGAGAGGACGAGGACTCTGTGCCTCTGCAATCAGAGCACGTGAGCCTGACAGCGTGACAACACACCCCTCTAGCTCATCCCAAACGCTAACTTCCTCTCTTCCTATATATGCTCGTTCTCTTCTCTCTCCCACACCTATAAGCCCTGGCCGCCACCAACAACCACCGCCTTCATCATCTTCTTCGTCTTCATCGCCAGTACTATCTGTTATTTCTGGGGTGTAATTTTTTAATAGAAAATTGAAAATTATGCAACACTTCGAAGAAGGTTCAAGACAGTGATCCTTGGAGGATTCTGATAGACAAAATTAAAAGTGACACTTTGAAGAAGGCACAGTAGAATTCGTAGCAGCAGCAGCAGCAAAAATCTACTAACGTTTTTCTGATTAGATCAGAAACGTTCTCGTTTAGAACGAGATACAAGTGGAATGAATAAGAGAAATGGTGAAATAGCCTGCTGGGGTGAATGATTACCAGCACTTAAAGCTTGATTCGTCTCACACAAACAGCTTACAGAAACCAACAAGTTCGACATAGAACTTTAGAACACTCTGCTCTTCTTACTCCTCGGGTGGCGCGGACTCCGACGCTAAGTGGCGCTGGAGCACTTCTCTATTCTCTTGAACTCTCTAGAAATTCGTAAGGAATTTTGTTATGAACACACAATGTAACTGAGAGATAGAGAGAGAGAGCAGTGAAGCTTATATACTATAACTTCCCAGTTAGCAAAATATTCGGAACGTGGAAAAAAACTGTCCTGAATATTTTGTAACTGTTCAAATTGTGCACATACACGATTTAAGCCAACAGGCGCACAACGTGCAAATTGGTCTCACTATCTGGCCGCACGAACTGGCGCGCGCAACGAGCGCAAATTAAGCACACTATGCGCCTAGCGACGATGCTATCGTGCTAAGTACAAAGTATGCCAACAAAATGCCATATTACGTCTCATGAGCCCATGAGCCCGATTCCGATTTCGAGTCCCGAATTCGAGTCGCTAAGCCCCTACGGGCCTTAACTCTAATGGGAATTAATTTCCAAGAGCAAAAAGCATTAATGCTTTACCATGAAGTCATATCCTTACCTCCTAGTAAAATCACCCACAAGGTTCCTTCCTTAGGATCACCACCCCATGTGCATGTCAGCCCAATGATTATATCACGTTTTTGAATATGGCTAATCAATTAAGTTTAACATAAGGACGTCACTAATATTCATGTAATCACTATTATGTTGCTAATTAAACTTAGCATTGTCCTATAAACTTAGCTTATCCTAAATGGTCAATATCATATTGCTATGCTTGTATCATATTGCATCATATTGTTTTGTTTCGTCTAATATATATTTGTAGACATGCAGTAAGCATGATCAAGCCTTGACAAAGCAGGACACATGTAATGGAGAATTATTGATGGGCCAAAGATGGCATTATACAAGAAGATTTCTCTGAACCGTCCAACGACCTATCCGGGGCCTCGCATCGGGGGTTTCGCTGCCCGGTCAGCGGACAGGGGTCGAGGGGGCAGCGCCCCCCGTCAGGGGTTCGGAGGCGAAGCCCCCGAAAGGTATTCAAATTTTCATATCTGTTTATCTTTGGACGATTGCCGTCAAGGAAAAATGTGTCTTCTAATGTCAGAAAAAAGTCGTCATCAAACGGGCTATTGGTTTTCATATTTATTCTGTATTTTTCCTTTTATTGACTCTAGAAAAAATGTGAGATTGATCGTATCGGTACTGGCTTAGGTTTTTCTCAGTCCATAAATAAAAATAAGCCTACCTACGTATCCCAAAAATCCACTTTCCAAAAGGCCCAAAACCTATGCAAATTTGGTTTATTCCTTACTGTTCTGAACCAGCAGAACTCTGACAGAACTCTGACCGAGTTCGGTCCGAGTTCGGCCCGAGTTCGGTCTGGGTTATTTGAATTTTAGTTTCCACCAAATCTGCATCCAACGTTCGTATGCGAAATCCTAGCATCCGAACTCTGCCCGAGTTCGGTTCCACAAAAATACTATAAATAGAGTTGAGTTTACCATTCATCTTAACAATCCAATTTCATCTCTTCTCTTCTCTATCTAAAAGTGTTCTGAGCTTTTACTTTCATATCTAAGCCTTTACGACTCTTAGCCAAGCCAGTACAGTTTCTGTTTAATCTAGAGTTTGGTGTTGAAGAGTTGTATCGAAGGTTGTATTCAGAAAACGTTCCAGTTTTCCAATTGCCTTCTGGAGCCGGTCGTGCGCTCGTCACCAAGCACGGTGTTGTGAAGTCAGTCGTGTATTTGTCGCCAAGCACGGTGTTGTAAGAGTTGCAAGCACTCAGTTAAAGCTTGTGCCATAGTGGATTAACAGCGAGCAAGAGTACTCGCGACTGGACTAGTCCTCTCAGAGGAAAACCAGTATACATCATGAGGTGCTCAACGGTCCTACAATTGGTATCAGAGCTAGGACTTTATAATCTGGCTTAACATCCTCAGAGCATGTCCTCACTACTTGAGCGGGTTATACAGGTAAAGCGAGGTAATATTGTTATTATATAACTTCTGTTACATAGATCACTATATTATCACATATGACAAGTATGTACTTCACAACTGAAGAGCAATCCACAAATAGACTCCCACTATTTGATGGTACAAATTATACATACTGGAAAACACGGATGAGCTTCTACCTGAAGTCTCTAGATTTTGACTTATGGTCAATTGTTGTCAATGGCTACAAAAAGCCTACTATCACTTCTATTCTCACATCCTATATAATCAACAAGCCTTATTATAGTTACACAGAGGAAGAGAAGAAGTTAGCTAGCCTTGATGCAAAAGCAAAGCATGCTTTCTATTGTGCTGTAGACTTCAATGTATTCAATCTCATTACTACTTGCACAACATCTCATAAAATTTAGAAACTTCTTGAAGCTACTTATGAGTGTAGGTACGAAAGTAGTGCTAGCGACTCCAGAGAGGAGGATAGTCTTTATAATGATGCAAATGTGTGCATGATGGCATCGAGATTTAAGGTTCAACACAACCCTATATATGAAGAAGAGCTTGTATGTAACAACCGCAAGAAGATAGGCCACATCCAAGAAGATTGTACTACTACTAGAAAGGAGAGTCACTATGAACGATCAAAAGAAGAAATATCGTCATCTCACAAGTACGCTACCACGAGCATATGGTGCAAAAGTGAGGCAAGCGAATCTGAAGAAGAAGAGAGACCTCGTCAAGCTACAAATATATGCTCAATGGCATTATCCAACGAGGTACAAGATAACTCTATTTTTGCAAAGAGTGAATTTTCTTATGATGACCTATCTGATGCTTTCAGTGATCTATTGAAAGAACACAAGAAAGTATTAGATAAGTATAAACAAGCTAGAAAGGATATTCTCTGCTATAAGCTTGAGAATGAAAAGCTGACTTGCTTATTGAATGATGCTAGAAATACTTCTCCTTCTGATAATTCTACTGAGATTTTCACACTTGAGTTTAGATTGCATGAGGCACTTGATTGCATTGAGAAAAGCACTCAAGAAAATGCTAAACTTAAGGAGGAATTAGAATCAGAAAAGAAGAAGTATTATATTGCTTCATGTAGAATTGATGCTCTTTCTGCTAAGTATAATGAGATCTGTGCTAACTCTAAAAAGTTAGAGATTAGACTGGAAAAGCAGGTAATACAACCTATGACTCAGTCTAACACAAGACACTTAGCACATCACAAAGTCACACACGAAAGATCATCTGCAAAGGAAGCAAGCAAAGCTAAAGCTTCACACAACCATGCTTTCTATCCACGCACATCATGTCATCCTACTGCACGTTCTCATACTGCTGCATATAGCCCTAATGTTAATACTTTTTGTCATTATTGTGGTATGAATGGACATGTTTCTAATTATTGTCAGATTAGAAAACTTGTTGATATGAACTTGTGCAAATGGGTTCCTAAAGCTAATAAATGTGGATCCAAGTATTGGATACCAAAGACTTCACCTAATATTGCAGGTGAAGCTTCTCATATCAAATAGAACCATGGAGCATGTTGGTGATTGCAAAGCTACAAAGGTCATCTTCCAAGCAATTACACCAACATAAGTGTGGTCACTAGAACCACTTCGGTAACATGCTTCCTAAATAGTTTTTAATATCTAGCATGTTCTTATTGATGTATTTATATTAGCTCTCATTGATATCTTTTAATTGTTTATCATTTTTGTGAGTTATAATCCTAGCATGACTAGCTGTTTAGCTTAAATGATTATTTTACACTATATAGTCTTTCTTTTATTAGTGTGACACATTTATCTAGGTATGCTCTTTACTCTTATTATTTATCTATGAAGATGCATACCACTCTAGTCCATAGAAGCTTTTGTTGTTGGTTTATGTTTTTGACTAATATTTTTAATGGTCACTTCTTATCGATTTGTCTTTAACATGTCACATTTACTTTGATCGGTATTTTGTGAGTATGTATGTTTAGCGCAAGTCCCCTATTTACTTGAAAAGTATATACATATACTTTTATGTTAACCTTGTGCTTGCATAATATATTCAGTATTGATTCTCATATTTTATTTTGATTAATTTCTTATGAATCAATTACATCTTTGTCCGATAAAGTTTATTTATGCATATTTTTGATCTTATGATATTTTTTTATGCTTGTTAATGATACATGAATAATTCATTATCAATCATATATTGCTCACATGTTTCTTATATTGTATAAATATCTTTATGGGGATATATGAGTTAAGTTCAAGTTTTATATTATATTATTTTAAAAAGTAGTTTCAAACTTGTGCTTATCTCATATGTAAGCTATTTTTTGAACAAATTCATGTGCTTCTCTTTATTATCTTCTTCCGCAAAGCCTTTTTTAATGATATATATTTTTTTTTGGCTTTTTGGTTGACATTTTGGATACATTTTTAATATCTTGATCTTGATAAACCATTTCTTGGGTATTTACTTTTAGGGATTCTGGATTTCGACGATGTTCGATGATACTGCATATATTCCTTTGAATCTAAGTTCTTAAGAGTAGAAATTATTTTGGGAACAAGCCGAAAGGGCCCTTCTGTCATACAGGTGTAAATAGCCTGAAGTGATACGGTATACTAGTCTTCAGACTACCGCTAGCTGAGAACCGGCCCCTACAGCTATCCCGAAGTAATCAATACTTTATAGACTTAAGATTTATTAAGGTCAAATGCAACTATTATCTAGTTCTGGATCCAAGTTACTGAACCCAGTCCGCTAGGTTCCAAAATACATCAGCGTATCCAGGTCCTACATTTTGATGTACAAATATTTTATATTTTATTGTTACCCAATGATTTTGTAGCACATATGGATAAATGTAATTGATACATCTTATACCGTATGCTACATTGTTATAAGATTTTTTCAAGTCCATAGAATATAATTGATTTCATATTGCACTAATTCTTCTTAAATCCTCGGTTATTAAAGAAGAGATTTGTTTTGGGTACAAGCCTACAAAGGGTCTGTCTGTCACCACGAATACGGTCGAAGCGAAGCGGTACTTAAGTGTTCCCCGGTGAACCTCCGTTAGCTGGGACAGTACCTCTATAGCTAACCCAAGATTGGTCAACGCTTTATAAACTAAAGATTTATTGAGATGTAGTTGCAATTGTTATCTGATGGATTTTGAATTTTAGATTTGATGGATAATATTCTCTCTTTTTATTTTTACGAAAGGTAGCATATGTTGATCTATCTTGTCGATTGTGAGATTCTATAGCATAGATCAATTTATGTCATCTTTTGATTTATACGATTATTCATCATGCTAATTTGAAATATCTTTTGATTGTTTTATTTTTATTTCTTCTTTTGTCTAAAGATGATTATTTTTCGTATTCGTGACTAATCATTGAATATTATAGTATTGTAATTTCATCTTTAGCTTGTCTAATATTTGTAATATTCATGTTTTTGAGCTTTATATCTTCTTATTCAAGTTACTTACTGTCTACAACAGTAACTCTTTATAGGGAAGAAGTTATGCATATTGAATGTCTCTCTCTCCCAAGGCGTTTCTTTTCTTTAAACCCTACGGTTGTCAGGAGGATACCGTGCTAAGGCTTTAAAAGGAAAGAAACGAACTTTGATAAGAAGACCTAATATTTTTAGTTTTCTACTTTCGAAAATATGTCTCTTAATTTTATTTTAAAATTTTGTCAATATTATTATTTTGGGATATAACCATGTAAAGGTGGAGCAGTTAATTATTTTAAATCAATTATCCCCTTGATATGCCATACATCTAAAATATATTTTTCTTTGAACATCTATCTAGTTATGTTTATTTGTTCAAATGGATTTATTTATGATTTATGGATTCTTTTATTGAAATTGTTTTCGTGATTCGAATCGCCAGCTTTCAGTCTGAGGACTAAATGGATGCATTCGAACATTTATTAAGACATTTTTTCGTAATAAATTCCATATTTTTTGAAAAGCCTTTTTGATTTCTTTTTGATTTATTGAATCTGTCCGGTACTCAAATGTTATTATTAAAGACAACTTTCAAAATTCTTTTACTTACATGAGATGATTTGTGTTATAATTTTTATTGAAGACATATTATTCTCTTCATCTTTAAGCGTTTATTTATTGGATATTTCTTTTTCTTGCCTAAAGATGATACTTGTTTTGAGTTTGGATTTTTATATGCATATGATCAAAGGAAAGAAAAGATGCATATCTTGGATATCCCTTAGATCTTATGATTATTTATTTTATCTATTAAATTATTTTTGAACTATATACACATATTTTAAGGGGGAGCAAATTAATTGTTTCAATTATTTTACGCCCTTAATATGTGGTATTGCTAGTTTATCATTGACATATATTCTTTTACCTTAAATATATTGTTGAGTTGTTCATGATATTTGGATTTGTATTGAGTTTATGAGAGAATATATGATTTTAATGTTTATTTTTGATTCTCTCATTTTTGAGTTTCTAAAAGTTATCATGCCAAAATTAATTTAATTTATTGATAATCCTTTTGAGTTTAAACTGATTTGGCATTTCTTATTGAGATTTTATCTCAAAGTTCATGATTATCTATATTTAGACTGATCATACTTTGTGGGGGAGCATTCAAGTCGACTGAATTTCTCCTTCTCAAGTATTGTCTTCATTACCTTCATGTTTATCTGATGGATATATATATCATGCTAAGGTAATTGAATTCAAATGCATGAACTTTGGAATAGATTGTGTATAGATCCTAGTATATTTATTTTGATTTATTTTTCAATGATTATACTCTTTATGGAATTGATTTACTAATTTGTATGGGCAAATTATGAATCATATTTTTTTGTGATCATTGTTAAGAGTTTTCTTATTTTTTTGATTCTTTTATATATACTAAATATGCGAATTTTTATTCCTCATGATTTTTTTATGACCAATGATTGATTCCTACTATATTGATATATATTTTTTGGTCTATTTCAAAACACTATATGATGAACAAAATGTGTTTTGAATGTCATTTTTTGGATTTCTAGTTGGTAAACTATGTATTGATTAATTTCAATGTTTACGTTCAACCAACTATATTATATTTTTGTTGACAAATTTTTCTACTTTAGTTATGCAATTTTCTAAACTTGTCGTTTCACTGTTCTCCTAATCCTTGATCTTGATTATTTTTTTCTTCCTCCTATACTTATGCTTGAGTTCGTTTTATCTCTTTTTACGGAGGAGCTTAATTTTTTGATCATGTCAAAGGGGAAGAAATAAGTTTAAGTTAGCACACAATATTCTAGTATTATGTGTTTATTAGTGATACATGCATCTATTACATATATATTAAACTTAACCGATTTGCCATAATCAAAAAGGGGGAGATTGTTAGCCCAATGATTATATCACATTTTTGAATATGGCTAATCAATTAAGTTTAACATAACGACGTCACTAATATTCATGTAATCACTATTATGTTGCTAATTAAACTTAGCATTGTCCTATAAACTTAGCTTATCCTAAATGGTCAATATCATATTGCTATGCTTGTATCATATTGCATCATATTGTTTTGTTTCGTCTAACATATATTTGTAGACATGCAGTAAGCATGATCAAGCCTTGACAAAGTAGGACACATGCAATAGAGAATTATTGATGGGCCAAAGACGGCGTTATACAAGAAAATTTCTCTGAACCGTCCAACGACCTATCCGGGGTCTCGCATCGGGGGTTTCGCTGCCCGGTCAGCGGACAGGGGTCGAGGGGGCAGCGCCCCCCGTCAGGGGTTCGGGGGCGAAGCCCCCGAAAGGTATTCAGATTTTCATATCTGTTTATCTTTGGACGATTGCCGTCAAGGAAAAATGCGTCTTCTAATGTCAGAAAAAAGTCGTCATCAAATGGGCTATTGGTTTTCATATTTATTCTGTATTTTTCCTTTTATTGAGTCTAGGAAAAATGTGAGATTGATCGTATCGGTACTGGCTTAGGTTTTTCTCAGTCCACAAACAAAAATAAGCCTACCTACGTATCCCAAAAATCCACATTCCAAAAGGCCCAAAACCTATACAAATTTGGTTTATTCCTTACTGTTCTGAACCAGCAGAACTCTGACAGAACTCTGACCGAGTTCGGTCCGAGTTTGGCCCGAGTTCGGTCTGGGTTATTTAAATTTTAGTTTCCACCAAATCTGCATCCAACGTTCGTATGCGAAATCCTAGCATCCGAACTCTGCCCGAACTCTGCCCGAGTTCGGTTCCACAAAAATACTATAAATAGAGTTGAGTTTACCATTCATCTCAACAATCCAATTTTATCTCTTCTCTTCTCTATCTAAAAGTGTTCTGAGCTTTTACTTTCATATCTAAGCCTTTACGACTCTTAGCCAAGCCAGTACAGTTTCTGTTTAATCTAGAGTTTGGTGTTGAAGAGTTGTATCGAAGGTTGTATTCAGAAAACGTTCCAGTTTTCCAATTGCCTTCTGGAGTCGGTCGTACGCTCGTCACCAAGCACGGTATTGTGAAGTCGGTCGTGCATTTGTCGCCAAGCATGGTGTTGTAAGAGTTGCAAGCACTCAGTTAAAGCTTGTGCCATAGTGGATTAACAGCGAGCAAGAGTACTCGCGACTGGACTAGTCCTCTCAGAGGGAAACCAGTATACATCATGAGGTGCTCAACGGTCCTACAATGCACATCTCAACAATATACCATGTATATATTGAGATACAACTCATAAGTTTTTCCAATGTGGGACTAAATTACTAGGCATGTGTTGTGTGTAAGCTCTCTACATGTCAAAAAAACTCCAACAATTCTTCATATATCTTGATATATGAATTTGAGTATTCCCTACAGTAGCTATCCATCATGCATTAGGAAAGATGTCGCTGATGACTTGAATCTTCCCGCATGGGTCAAACAACAGACTATAATATAAGAATGGACTAAGCCTTAAATGCTGCACAATTGCTGCAATTCTTTCCGCTCACATCATGTAGTTACATATGCTTCTGGCTGCACATTAAAGGCCCTGTGCCAGCATGGTTTCAGTATATAATTTTGTACGTGTACAAGTTTACCCTCAAGAGACGGCCTGATATCTCTGTCTATACACTACAAGTGAGTTCTTTATTAAAGAGACATGGCATAAAGCCTTGCGCTTCCGTTGCGGTGCTACGCTGCTATGACATGGCCAAAAGTCAAGGCCTTACCCCTACCAGAGAACCTCATCGTAGTGTCATACTACTGTAGCATGAGGTCACAAGCCTCTTTGTAGTGCCATACTACCCAGTGTGAAGCCTTAGTCTCCCTTGCGGTGTTACGTCGCAATGACATGGCTTGCAAGGCCGAGGCTTTACCCCGATTCAGGTACCTCATCGTGGTGTCGTGCCACTGTAACATGGGAACATCCTCTCCTTTGTAGTGCTGTTTACCCCTTTAATTTTATCATACAATATTAGGCTACCTGCCTATTTGCGGTGCTATACCGCTGTGATTTGGCTCACAAAGTCGAGATATTACCCCTAACCGAAAACCTCATGGTGGAGTCACCCTACTGTAGCATGGAGTTTTACACCTTGTAGTGCTACTCTACTGTGCTTCCTGTAAAGCAGACGAGACATTCACTCTGCCTGAGAACTCATTAAGACGTTTAAGCCATCCTCAACACAGGATCCATTTTCCACAGAAAATATATAGTAGACAACAGTGGTTCTAGGTCCGTAACCTTTTCATGCCACATAGGATATGTACCTACTGTTCCTGATATTTTTCTAGTTAATGGTCCTTTCTTGAACCAAAAGCTAGATGTCTAGTAGATTTTTCTTTGAACTAATAACATAAAACTTTATGGTAGGATTGTAATAACATAATATCAGAATACCTTCAAGCCCATTTTACTTGCCTGTCATCGACCAGCTGGCACTTGAGGCCCTTGGTGAACGGATCTTCCAGGTTTTTCTGACTCCGAACATCAATCACTGCAATAACACCTCTCTTGATGAGATAGTGTACTGTCCTGTGCTTTAACCGCACAGTCCTTTTCTTTCCATTGAAGAGGTCATTTGATGCCACCGTCGCAGTCGCCTGGTTTTCACAGTTTATCGATATTGTCGGTATTTATTCCCCAACCACTAGAAGATCATATATGAGCTCTCGAAGATATTATGCTTCCTTTGCTGCGGTATCAAGTGCATAGAACTCAGATTCTATGGAGGAACGAGAGAGCATAGTCTGCTTCTTCGACTTCCATGATATAGCAGCTCCATCTATTGTAAAAATATCCACCTATGGACCTCTCGCTTTCTAATTCTGAGCACCATCTGGCATCACTGAAGCCTTCTACTATCGGCAGATCTTCGCTGTTGTGCAGTACATATGTCTAAGTCTTCTTGAGATATCTCATTACCCATTTTATAGCTTTCCAGTACTCAATGCCTGGGTTGCTCGTAAAACGACCCAGCATTCCTATAGCGAAAGCTATGTCAGGCCTTGTGGCAGTAGTAGCATACATCAAACTTTTGATAACGCTTGCATAATCCAGCTGTCTGACGCTTTTTTACGAATTAGATTTCAGCTTTAGATCACACTTGTAAGGCGTATCGATCCCTGAAAGATCCTGATACCCGTAGCGTATAATCATCTTCTCAATATAATGAGACTGTGACAGCGCCAGTCCAGTGTCTGTCCGGATGATCTTGATCCCTAAGATCACATCAGCTTCCCCCAAGTCCTTCATACTAAACTTAGTCAAGATGAACTTCTTTGTCTCCGTGACATACCCATATCCGTACCTAGGATAAGCTTGTCGTCCACGTACAAACAAACGATTGTAGCTCTTCCATCAGCGAACTTTGTGTAAATACACTTGACCGCCTCGTTGACCATGTAGCTATTTGACCTTATAACCTTGTCAAACTTTTTATGTCACATATTGGGAGTATGTTTAAGTATTTGAAAAAACAAAAAATTAATTTCTACAAATTGAGAAAGAGTACAAAAAGTATAATTGATTTTTGGGGAAGTATAACTATAGAAATCTGATCAGAAGATAATCACTTTATCCTTTGGACGATGTGATATCGAAGACACACACCTCTAGAGGATGCAACAGCACTTTAGCAGGAGATTATGATCATTCTTGATACTTTGAGACTGATTTGAAACTCTATTTATTGAGTTCTTTGAAATAACTGTTTAGCAGTTATTCTGGGTTGCGCGAACTTTAGGTTGCACGCCTATTTACTTGTGCGAGCAGTTACACCAACTGCTGTGGATGCGTGGCTTCGTTTGAGTGAGATGCGCGTAATCATGGGCAGTATAGTGGGCACGTTCTGCGAAGTTAGTGGCTTGTGTGCCACATCACCCTATTCTGAACACTGTTTGATCACCTTGCACGTGCTTCATCAGGTTATGCGGGGGCGCAATATAGCAACTTATGCGAGCGGTTATACTAACTGTTGTGGACGCATGATATTATTTGAGAGATGCACGTGGTCGTGGGCACGTTCTATGAAGTTAATGGCTTGCGTGCCATGTTACCCTATTCTGAACACTACTTGATCACCTTAATCAAGATTCATCAGTTTGCATTGGGGCACAATATAACAACTTGCGCATGAGTTCAACCTCGCACACCCTGGCACGTTACGCAAATTGCTAGATGACTAAATCTTCTCGAACATCGTGTTGTGCGGGATTCGAACAAATTTTCCTTGATATATATGCCGTCAGTTATCAGAAAATAATGATGCTGTTATAGTCTTTCGAGGAAACTGCCACGTGTCTCTCACGCAACCTGAGGTTGGCGCAACCTGAGAAGGGCGCAACCTGATGTGGCGCAACTTGATGTAGGCACAACCTGATATGGCGCAACCTATTGATATGATGCATTTTGATGAGATGATTTCTGGGTAAGTAGCATAGATTAATTTTTAGCCTCTACAAGGCTCCCTTCAAAGTTTTCGAAACTTGAAAAGACTTCAAAGTTTTAAAATACTTTGAATTAGAAATGACTGTGTCTAAGTTGCGCCAGTCAACTCGAGCCCAGTTCTTCAGCGCAAGTTGCGCGGTTCAGCCTCACTTGCAAAGCTATAAATAGTCGTACCCTTTGGATTTTTATCCTTCATCATCGTTTAGGATTCCTCAAAACCTTATTTCTTCACCTTCTTTCCGATCTTCAAGAGTTTCCTTTAACAACTGTTAATGGACCCCAAGCGCTGCTGCCGAGAAAGGCAATAATGTGGCCGAGTCCTCTACGCAAGCTCCGCCTTCTTCACGCCGAGAGACGGCTAACCTGACCATGGAGGGTAAGTATCTGACCATAGACCCGATTGTCGACCACCCTATTTAGGCTTTGCCCTGATTCTGACAACATGCGACCACTATTTTTAAAGTTGGGCACATCCCAAAACTTGTGCCTCCCTTTTTAGGGTTTGGTTGCTGTCGATTTGTATTACGCGATATTTCGAAAGTTGTATCGTCTTTTGGATGCGACTTGACATATTGTGCAGCATGATACGGCATAACCTGATAGCTGCACAACATGAGGGTCATGCACTTTTAATCAAAAAGATTATTAAGTGCTCGGTTCATTCCCAACAATAAACCTATTTATGGGGTGCTCTTTTTTGAAACATCTTTTTCCTTTCTTCTTCGTCAAATATTACTCGCCCATTTGTCGGGAAGATGAAGAGTTGGCGGGGGCCGACCTTCACTATATATATATAAGGGTATGAGGTTCAAACTCCATCTTCATTCACTCTCATGGCATCTAAAGAGAACATGAAGATGGAGGCGAATGTCATTGGCAAAGCTTCTGAGGAGAAGTCAAACTCTGCGCCTGCGACATATTTGCTGAAAACTGATCCGTCCCTGAGGGTGGAGAACTTCCTAGACTGCTTTGACCTGACCCCAAAAGTCTTTACTCGTTCCAGTGGTGGGCCATCGTCTTCCAAAGAGCGTGGCACATTAGAACAGAGAGAAAGGTTCCTCCGTTTGATGCACCGCTTGGGGATCCACAACATGGAGGAGTTAAGTACTGTTTTACGTCAGACTGATGGCGGAAAGAAGGAGTGATGTGATATGAGAGCGTCATTTTCCATAGTGGACATAGCGCCTACGTCTGTAGTGTCTGTCTTCTTTTTATAAAAATGAAAAAAATTGGCTTTATTAAATCCTAACGTATTTAAGTTTTATTGTGTAACTGTTTTGACACATCCTGCACTTTAGTTTTTTCTTAGTTTTAACAATACCAACTTCTGAACAACACGTGGTGCCTCACATGTGATTTCAAATCTTTTACGTTCTATTCTTCTCGAAATATACGCCTAGGGACACACATGACGTTCCAGCCTCAAGAGAGCATTCACTATATTCTCATATTCTTTCTAATGCTTACAGGGGACCGACTGACAAAACTTCCCAGAACTGGTATCGGTGACCTTGGATGCTATGGAGCTGAACTACCTTGACACACACATCAGACAGCTTAGAACTCTTCATGTTTAAAAGGGCTTCCTTGAGATGGTAGAAATGGCCTTTATACATGAGAGTTAGATGGTGGAGACACAGAACTAGAAATTGTATCACAAGGGTGATCTCATTCCTACTTCTCACGAAGGGTCATCGTTTCTCCACCAGTTGTACTAACAGCAACTTGTCTTTGAGCTGCTGTACTCTGTCGTTCTTCTCTCGTCTTTCTGAGAGAGAAGACCAGAGT
The DNA here is from genome assembly GCA_029216955.1 of Iris pallida. NCBI lineage: Eukaryota > Viridiplantae > Streptophyta > Magnoliopsida > Asparagales > Iridaceae > Iris > Iris pallida. The sequence goes on from JANAVB010029464.1 coordinate 23,223, forward strand.
TGATTTTGTTGCCTTGCTCGCTGCTTCAGTTCGAGTCGACAAGGAACTGGCACCAACAAGAAGATCCAAAGATGTAATAGACCTCCATTTGTTGTATCAGAATAAAAATCTGAGTTGTAATAGATTTCTATTAAGATGTAGCTATGTTTTTAAAGAAGGAATAAAGAATGTTTTTTCTCTTCTTTATGATTTGATTTGATATGATTATATAGAAAATAGAATTCAAAGGTAATGTGAATATGAACCCATTTTTTCTATTGATGATCCTTAAATCAGCTGGGACTTAAAGACAGGATATCAGGGTTCGAAAAGACAGACTTGATGATTCGGATAGACTCCACTGGGTATTTTAAGTATTTATTATCCGTGGTTTTATTTATGAGAAAGTAAATAAACGATAATAAATGTAGGCCTATTCGCGAAATGAATAGAGACGAAAAGATTGATGAATGAATAAGCATGCCTTTTTGAGGAAATGTCGCTTCAGTTCTCGAGACAGACAATAAATGAAGACCTCTTCACGAGATAAAAGGAGATGAATGAACGAACATGCCTTTTCAAGGAAAGGTTGCTTCGGTTCCCGCGATAGATTGTTTTGGACTTTCAGTCTATAAATAGTGTAAAACTTTTTGGAGAATGTTATCCACACCTATTTCTTCATTGCAAATGTCTTCCGAAGATGTACCTAAGGAGGCTGAGATCATCCCGACGATCGAAGCTGCTATCGAAACTTCTTCTGACGAGCCTCCGTCGCCTACCCAGCCAGAAGTGGAAGAAAGTTCGTCTGTTCCTGAACAGAAACATGACATTCTTGCCAAACTGGTGGATTCTGGAAGCACTGTCGAAGAATAAGCTCTAAGAAAAGCCGCGTGTATATTGTTGGTGTCATCCAACAATAATGCATTCGAGCTTCTTGCAAAATTTGTCTTCGATCAGGAGGGCTCTGGTTCTCGTTGATTTTATATATTTCCTTCTGTCTTAGTTATGCAATAAAAGGAATTTTATTTACATTTTGGTTTTTGTGCTGATGTGTTTTTTACACATAGTATTTCTTGAGAAATTTGCCATTGATAGGCCTCATGGCGACTCGACCATCCATACCAGTCAATTGATAAGCTTCGTTTGAGAAAACTTTGCTTATAATATAGGGTCCTTCCTACTTTGCTTCAAATTTGCCTTTGCTCATGTGCATCATAGTCATAGGATGTCTGACGGTTAGAACTAGTTCTCCTTTTTGAAATGCTCGTACTTTGACTTTACGATTGAAAGCTTTTGATAGATGGGCTTGGTATAGCTCAATATGCTGTTGAGCTAGGAGCCGTTTCTCGTCAAGCGGTTCAAGATCCTGAAGTCGAAGACGATCATTGTTTTCTGTTGTGAGTTCATTGGCAATTGCAATCCTTAAGGAAGGGATTTGAATTTCTAATGGTAGGACAACTTCGCAGCCATACACCAAGGAAAAAGGTGTACAACTAGTTGGAGTATGTATAGTAGTGCGATAAGCCCATAAACATTCTCCAAGCTTTTTACTCCAATTTCTTTTATTGGTAGAAGCGAACTTCTTGAGAAGCTTGATGATAGTTTTGTTAAATGCTTCAGCTAAACCGTTTGCTGCAGGATTGTAGGCCGTGGAAGCAACATTGTTGATTCTATTATCATCACAAAATTGAGTAAATTTTTGACTGATGAATTGTGGTCCATTATCATGAATAATTCGTTGAGGAAAGCCAAATCTGTATATCACATGATTTTTGATGAAGTTGATAATGCTGCCAGTCTTGACTTCAGATAAAGGTATGGCTTCCGTCCATTTCGAGAAGTAATCGGTTATAGCTAGTATAAATCGATGTCCTCTAGATGACGGTGGATTGATAGGACCAATGACATCCATACCACAAGCTTCAAAGGGCCATGATGCAGCAGTCGGATGAAGGAACTCTGACGGTTGATGGATGAAGTCTGCATGAATTTGACAGGCTCAACATTTTCTTGCATATTCAATGGCGTCTGATACCATAGTGGGCCAATAATAGCCCATATGTCGGATACGATCTTGTAACTTAGGACCAGGCTGATGTGCACCACATATCCCATCGTGGGCTTCACGTAGTATTTGTTTTGCTTCATCTACCGCAAGATAACGTAAGATTAGACCATCAAATGTTTTTCGATAAAGGGTCTTAAAGTATGATTATAATAAAATTGGACTGATCGCCTACGGATTGTTGTAGCTTCTTTAGAATCTTCAGGAAAAATATCATGTACCACAAAATCAATAAAATGAGCTCTCCAATCTTCACTAATGGTATTGACTTCAGTTGAATTGTTAAACTCAATATTTGAGTTATTCTCAATGTAAAATAACTCTCTATTAGTAATGACAATTATATGTTACCTTTTCACTGGGATTGCTAACACGGCTGCCAGATTAGCCAATGCATCAGCCTCCGTATTGTATGCCCCACGTACATGTTCAATAAAGAAACCTTTGAACAATGTAGCCAGCCTAATTGCAGCTTCATGACATGGGACATAATCTTGGTGTCGAACTTCATATGTGCCTCTAACCTGATTGACAATCAGTTTAGAATCTCCATATACTTTAAGTTATTCAATATCTAATTGTTTAGTCAATTGAAGACCAATGAGCAGAGCATTATATTCAGCCACATTATTGGAACACGACTCATCTAAAGAATAATCTCTTTGAATAGCTAACTCTTCTGGTGAGACGAAAATAATTCCAACTCCAGCGACAATGGCACCTTTTGGTCCGATTCTGGATGCACCATCAAAGAATAGACGGCAGGTAATAATTTCTTCTGAAATCATGTTGGATTCCAAATTTTCGTCTTAAATCTCGTCGTAGAGTTTAGACGTTTCGGGAATTGGATGAGCTACCAGAAAGTCAGCAAGAGCTTGACCTTTAACAGACTTTTGAGGAACATAAACCATATCATATTGTGCTAACAATATGGGGCATGTTCCAAGCCTAGAATTGAGTGTACTGGGTTTCTTCATCAAGACCCGGAGAGGGTTAACTCTAGAAATAACATGAATAGTTTGGCCAGTGATATAATGTCTCGTCTTTTTAACAACAAACATCAAAGCTAGACATTCTTTTTCCACTGGGGTATATCGATGTTCAGCTCCAATCATTGTATGACTAAGATAATAGATAGCCTGTTCATAACCTTCTTTATTCTTCTGAGCTAATAAAGCACCTAATGAATGGTCTATCGCTCGAACATACATCAGGAAGGATATTTCTGAGACTTGAGGCACTAGAACTGGAGGGTTCATCAAGTACCGCTTTATGTCTTCAAATGCTTGCTGACATTCTTCAGTCCAAATAAAAGACACACCTTTCTTCATGAGTTGAGTGAACGGTCTACAGCGTCCAGAGAGATTTGAGATGAATCTCCTAATATACGTAAGCCGTCCCTGGAATCCTTGTAGATCTTTTAGGTTGCGTGGAGGATACATCTCTTGAATGGCTTTAATTTTCTCAGGGTCAACGTGTATACCTTTAGAGGTAATAACGAAACCAAGAAATTTGCCACTAGAGACAGCTAAGAATGACTTGGTGGGATTCATCTTGAGTTGATGTTGGCGTATTAGATCGAATATAGTTCTCAAGTCTTGAATGTGGTCTTCCATTAGACAAATTTTGACAACAATATTGTCTACATAGCATTCAACCATCTTTCACAAATGATCATCGAAGGTAGTACTCATGGCCCGCTGATAAGTTGCACCAGTATTTTTGAGACCAAACGGCATGACAGTGTAGCAATAAACTCCAAGAGGAGTACGAAAAGATGTATGTTTTTCATCTTTTGGATGCATCTTGATTTGATTATATCCTGAAAATCCATCCATAAAAGACAATCGTTCAAATCCGCAAGTATTGTCGATCATGATATCAGTGATTAGAAGAGAAAATTCGTCATTGGGACAAGCTTTATTAAGGTCTCTGAAGTCGATGTAGACTCGGACCTTCCCTATTTTTTTAAAATTGGAACAACATTAGCCACCCAGTCCGGATGTTATTCTTATCTGACGAAGCCACATGCGATGAGCTTCTTGAGTTTGGCTTCTATGGCATCCATCATGTCAGGTCAGAATCGATGCTGTTGTTGCTTGATTGGCCTTGCATTCGGTAGAATGTTGAGTTTATGGGTAGCAATCTGGGGATCTAATCTCGACATGTCTTCATAGCTCTAAGCGAATACATCAATGTATTCCCTAATGAGCTGGATCAGTTCTTGTTTATCCAGGGAGGTTTTTGTTGACGAATATTGGTTTTGGGAAAGTTTTATCTCCAATATCGACTTGAACCAACTGATCTTCGGTAGGTGGCTCACGTTGCTCAAAGTGAAGCTCTTATTGAGTATCCATCCTTTGTGCCCAAGGATTAGATTCAGAGGTTTTATTAAAGTCTTCGTCGTCTTCCGAGAACTCGACAGTTACCATATTGGAAGATAGAGTCACTCGATGGATGTGCCCTACACTGGTGTTTGAATCCCATAAGACAAAATCAGAAGAGTTAGATCATTCTTCTTCATCGGATTCAGAGACTTTTGGAGTCAGAATTGGCAAAGTATAACCCAATCCCCGCTTCATTTTGCTGTTATATTGTTGTGATTTTCCTTTTGGAGCAGGGATACGAATAGGAGTTCGCCTTCCCTTACCAGCATTGAGATCAGCTTTAAAACTATAGCCCATCTTTTGAATGATATCTTTTGATTGTTGACTATAATGACGTAATTGAAGTCTTCCGTTATCGTGATTTTCTTCTTCACCATTGGGCGTGATCTTCTGTTTTGTTCCTTTACTAAAACGTATAGGGAGTTCATCTTTCTTCCTGGAGAAAACTAAGAAGAAGGAGTCCTGCATTGGTTCGAGCAATACTTCGTCTTGGAGAGGTTGAACTGCTCCTATGGTAAGTGGTTCGAAGTTATCTAGCATTTCTAAATAACATCGAGTATAATAAAAAACATCATTATACTATAAATGAGATACTACTTTATTGATTTGTATATTATCATTTATAATAAGATTCTTAGCCTTAACAGAAGGCTTAGTAAGGTTGATAACCAGAGGAGGAGAGGAAGGATTTTGGCCTTAACAAAAGGCTTAGGAGGGTTGATAACCAGAGGAGGAGAAGAAGAAGGTTTGTTATGACGAAGGTCGATAACAAGAGGCACAGAAGAGGAGATCTCTCTTTGTTCTCTTTCTACAGCAGGAAGCTATTTGTTATGAGAGAAAATATGGATAATCAATGCCTGAGAAGAAGAGGGACGAGTAGTACGTCCTTTAACAGAGATTATAAGTACATCTTTTGAAGTATCTTTCTGATCTTCCTCACTATCCATCACTAATACAACCTTCATGAATTATTCCTTGTACATCCGAGAATCAGTACAATATGCTTTAATGCCCCTGGAAGGATTTAGGTCATCTACTTCCTTTTGGACCTCTCCATTGATGTCCACATATTTAAAGTATTAGTGTAGAGTGGAAGATACAATGTTATGCTCATGTAGAAAGGGTCTTCCCAACAAGGCATTATAAGAGCCATGATTGTCGATCACATAGAAAGTAACCTTTATATGAAGATTGCCTATTTAAACTTTCAGACGGATCTTTCCCAAAGGTTCACTTCTTCCAGAATTAAATCCCAGGATTGTCGTGATGGTTGTTGAAAGGTTATGTACAGGAATCTTTAGAGCATATAGTAAAGTCTTTGGTATGATGCTGAGCGCAGACCCAGGGTCGATCAAGATGCGATCAACCTTCATAGTATCGACATATCCTGTGAAGTAGAGGGGTCAGTCATGACGATTATCTTCCAGCAACATATCATCTTGTGTAAAGGTGATGTTGGGCATCAGCTCTATCATACTATGACAATGAAAGCAAGTTACAGGCTCCTCCTCTGGCTTCTTGAGGAGTGTTAGACAAGTATCAGCTTGCATCAAGGCTTCATTCAAGGTCTCTCGAGTTTCTTTTGAGAGACACAATAGTTCAAAAATTGATAACCTTGTCCGGGTATTAGCTAGTTGAGCCAGTATATCAAAGTTATATGGCTTCTCGAGTCCTAGAACTGGAGTCTTCTTCAATACTTTGTCAAAGCGGACATGTTGCTTTCCTTTTTCAGCTGTCGTTGGTTTGGAAGGAGTTTATTTTACCGGAGGTGATGAAACTAGTAAAACATTGATAGCAGGAGAAGATGATACTAGAGGAGCCTCTGGAGCTAGAGCAGGGTTCTCCTGGCGTTCTGAATAGTCTCTCAGGTAAATTCTTCCAGACCTGGTAGCAGTTAAAGCCTCTTCCTCGGATACATGTTCAAAGGTTACCATATTGTAACTTTTTGCCTGGGTCTTACTTCTGGAAGGTTTCTTTTGACAAGATGAAGAGTTCATCTTGTAACCCAAACCAACCCGAGATTGGTTATGTAAAATGCATAGAGAAATAGGTACAGAAGATCCTTTTCCATGATTCAAGCCGGAAACCTTTTGTAGATCATATCCCATTTTTGTCATTAATTCACGAGACTGTGGACTATACAGATGGAAAGCTGGTTGATATATGGCTTATGGCTTTGACAATATTGTCTCAGAAAGGGAGAAATATTCCATCTGGTTGATATTTGGCTTATGGCTTTGACAATATTGTCTCAGAAAGGGAGAAATAAGAAGGATCTGCAGCAGAAATGAAAGTAACAGTTAAAGGTAGAGGACATTATTCTCTCAATGAAGTCATGTGACATGACTTGTATTTGGTTGCTTTCTTGGACTTTGTGGATGAAGAAGGTGCATCAAAGTCAGCCACCAAATCAGGATGGATCCACATAATCTCCCTCTTATCAGTAGACAGAGGAACAAGACCATCAGTTCGGGCAGGTGGGAGATTAACAATCTCCAAAGTGGTTCTTGGGATGGGAATGACGCCGTCATGCACAAATTGAGCAGGAAAATTTCCAAACTGTAGGGAGACGACATTAGCTGCTACAGCCTTTTCGTCTTATTGGAGAGTAATTGCGCCAGAATTAACCATCTCCTGGATCTTGCCTTTAAGCACATAGCATGCTCGAATCGGATGTTCGATAAATCTGTGGTAAACACAATATGTGGGGTGGTCAGTTTTACCTACTTTATTTGGCCATTTTGTCTCTGACAGTTGAAGTTTATTGCTCTTGATCAGACAGTCAAATATACTCATGACATCATTTTCATCAAAAGAATATTCTTCTTTCGGATGTGGTGCCCTCTGTGGTGGTGCCATTGGAGTAGGTGTTGATTGACCTATGTTCACGGCTAGAGTTTCTTCGCCTTTGACATTGATAGCCAAAGTCTCTTTACTCTTGCGGTTGTTCTGATGGCCACCATTATTGGGTGTATCATGTTTATCTTTGTCAAGATTAGGCATCTGAATACCTAATTGCTTGAACTTGTCAGCACTTTCTTCTGCCGCTTTAGCATTCATTATGAATGAAGGCCAATCCTGGAACTGTGTCGATCCAGTCCACATGCTGATTATAGGCAACAGGTTTGATTTGCAAGTATCTATAGTCAGAGCATCTGGAGTTCCAAGAGATATTTTGAGTGCCTCACGGCAGAATCATTCAATGAACCTTTCCGTTATTTCATTATGTCGTTGTTTAATTTTAATGAGAGCAGACATAGTCATGTCATTTATTTCCTCATAAAATCGGTCTAGGAATATTTGTTTGAATCCAGAGAAAGAGGTTATACAACCATCTGAAAAACTACGGTACCAGTCATAAGCTGCACCTGCTAAACATACGACAAAAACCCTAGTATGTAGAGCGTCATTTGGCTGGAGTTGATCAGTCATTACCTCAAAGTGATTGAGGTATTGACTTGGCGATGTTCTGCCATCAAACAACATAATAGTAGGGGGTTTATACTTGGAGGAAATTGGACTTCCTTCCATTCTATGGGATAAGGCTGCTTAATCCCAAGCTTCTGCAAGCTGTCTTTCTGTTTGAAAGCTTCAAATTGAGTATGTAAAAGTTTTACGGCCTCATTGGTATCTCCTGATGATTATGGAGCAGTAGATTGATTTAATATATTAGGAGGGGGTACTGCATGATAAATACCACCCTCAGCACCATATTGACTTAGAATAGCCTGTGCATGTATGGAAGCGGTGTGAGGAGACTGTACCCCCAGATCAATATTGATGGAAGCTGGTGTTGTTACAGGTTCTTGAGTCGAATCGAATTCACAACCGGTGGAACCGTATATTGTGCCACAATCACAGCATGCATGCCTGTCATCATCTCAGCCATGTTCTTCAAACTAGTCTCCAAAGCAACAATTCTTTGCTCTTGATTGTTAGAACTGGAAGCATCTTGATCTTCTGTGACGACATAAGCAATCACTTCTCTATCCATTAAAGATGAGCTAGTGGAAAAGATGGTCATTTCAAAACTTTCACTATCAGCATCAAAGTCATATAAGGAATAACCCCCAGAATAACTGATAGGGATGTTCTGTTGACTGAAAGAATCTTGGTTGGAATCAGGAAGGTTCCTTTGACCGATTGTTTCTTGGTCGGAAGGAAGATTCTTTTGACCGATTGTGTTTTGGCTTCTTGATCTAGTATATTGGTATACTCCTTCGTCGGATTCATGAATCTGATCTAAGTATTGTTGATTGGGATTACGAGATGCATTACGTCTCGAGCATTTTCTACCCCAAGTGCTTCGAGACGTCATATTGACAGAGACATACAACAATTCATCTTTATCCTGTATCATCGGTTGAGGAACCTGAGAGTAATTCAGACGGTCGAAGACGGACCGTTTAGCTGATTGACAACAACATTTGATAACTACGCAACCTGCTGTATAGGGAGATCCGTAGTTGCATTTTTAGGATTTGGCAGAATTCCTTTTTGTGTTACTCAACCTATTCTTATATGCTTGCTCTGGCACAATTGAGTGTCATAAATCTCAGTTTGAACAAAACTCACTTTCTTAGTAGAGACTTGATTGTCTTTGTTCAGAGGAGTAGAGTTCCTGTCCAAAAGAGTTTTCGCACTGAGTAGCGTATGACCTCCACCAGAGATATTTTCTACCGAATCAAGGACTGGAGAAGATGAGGGAGTAGCCAAAAGGCGTTTCCCTTTTGTGATTGAAAGGCCATAAGCTCAGGTTGAGGAAAGGCCAAAGGGCGCTTCTCTTTGTTCTGTTTAACACTTCCACTAGTTAGGTTCTTTTCCGAGTTCAGAACTGGAGAATATGAGGGAGTAGCCAAAAGGCGTTTCCCTTTGTTCAGAGCCGAAGAAGCAGTTGGTGCGGGTTGCGCATAAATTTTGGTTGACGGAGAAGCATTCTGCGTAAGTTGCATATGAATTCTGATTGGCCGAGAGGCAGGCTGCGCAAGTTGCACAGGAACCATAGTTGGCCGAGAAACAGGCTGCGCAAGTTGCGCAGGAGCCATAGTTGGCTGAGAGACAGGCTACACAAGTTGTGCAGAAGCCATGGTTGGTCGAGAGACTGGCTGCACAAGTTGCACATGAGCCATAGTTGGCCGAGAGACAGGCTGCACAAGTTACGCAGGAGCCATAGTTGATCGAGAGACAGGCTGCACAAGTTGTGCAAGAGCCATGGTTGGCCGAGAGACAGGCTGCGCAAGTTGCGTAGGAGCCATAGTTGGCCGAGAAAACTTGGGAGTCCATATAGTACGCCCTTTGCTCTTAACAGCAACGATGGTACGCTTGGAACCTCTAGTATTGATTATTGCCTCGTAAGCGGTTTGGTCGACTTGAATGACCAAAGTCTTCTGTATCTTGCCGATTGACGCGATATCACATTGAGTTGTCACTTTCTCGTCAGAGGAGAAAGTTATCTCCAACAGTGTCGCCATTTTGTTTACAAAAAATAAAAGAAGTTTGATTTCTAAAAAACTTAGAAAGAGTACATAAAGTACAATTTATTTCTGGGAAAGTACAACTATAGGAATCTGATCAGAAGATGATCACTTTATCCCTTGGACGAAGTGATATCGAAGACACGAGCCTCTAGAGGATGCAACAACATTTTAGAAGGAGATCATGATCATTCTTGATGCTTCGAGACTGATTTGAAACTCTATTTATAGAATTCTTTGAAATAACTGTTTAGCAGTTATTCTGGGTTACGCGAACTTTAGGTTGTGAACCTGTTCACTTGCGCGAGCGGTTACACCAACTACTGTGGATGTGTGACATCGTTTGAGTGAGATGCGCATGGTCGTGGGCAGTATAGTGGTCACGTTCTGTAAAGTTAGTGGCTTGCGTGCCATGTCACCCTATTCTGAACACTGTTTGATCACCTTGCATGAGCTTCATCAGGTTGCACGGGGGTGCAATATAGTAACATGCACGAGCGGTTACACTAACTGTTGTGGACACGTGGCATCATTTAAGTGAGACGTGCATGGTCGTGGGCAGTGTAGTAGGTACGTTTTACAAAGTTAATGGCTTGCGTACCACGTCACCCTATTCTGAATACTGTTTGATCACCTTGTGCAAGCTTCATCAGGTTGCGCAGGGGTGCAATGTAGCAACTTATGCCTGAGTTCAACCTCGTGCACCCTGACACGTTGTACAAACAGTTTGCTGACCAAGTCTTCTCGAGCGCCGTGTTGTGCGAGATTCGAACAGATTTTCTTTGATATACGTGTTGTCAGTTGTCAGGCAATGATGATGCTGTTATAGTCTTTCGAGGAAACTGCCACGTGTATCTCGTGCAACCTGTGGTTGGCACAACCTAAGATGGGCGCAACCTGATGTGGCGCAACTTGATGTAGATGCAACCTGATATGGTGAAACCTATTGATGTGATGCATTTTGATGAGATAACTTCTGGGTAAGTAGCATAGCTTAATATTTAGCCTCTACATTAAGACCGTACAATGATTTTATCAACTTGCAGACTTTCTCTTCAAGACCCTTGATGACAAATTCCTCTGGTTGTTGCTTATAAATATCTTCGGTCAGCTCGCCATTTAAGAAAGCCGTTTTTACATCCATCTCATGTATTACCAACTTATGTATTGCTGTGAGAGCAATCAACATTCTGATGGTGGTCATCCGGGCTACTGGAGCATACGTATCAAAGTTGTCGATCTCCTGCTTCTGAGAAAATTCCTTGGCTACTAGCCTAGCCTTGAACTTGTCAATAGTTGCATCTGCTTTCATTTTCTTCTTGAAGATCCATTTGCATCTGATGGGTTTTGCTCACTCAGGAAGATCAGCCAACACCTAAGTATTATTAGAGGTGATTGAATCAATTTCATTGTCTATCGCTTCTCTCCAGAAAATAGCGTATTTGGTCTTCATCGCCTCATTATAGGTAAGCAGATCTGCTTCCATATGATAGGTGACAAAGTCATTTCCGAAATCCTTCAGCCTCCTCACACGCTTAGCTGACGGCTCAGCGAGTTCTGGTTCAATCGTTATTTCAACAACAACATCTTCTTGGACTACATCCTCATTGAAAACTTCAGTTTTCTGCATATTCTCATTGTTCTCCGGAATATCCGCAAGAACAATCTTCTTGTGCCTTACAAACTTGTCTTCAAAATATTCTGCATCGCGAGATTTAATGATATAATTTGATTCAATATCAAAAAATCTTTGAGCATTACTATTCATAGCATAAACTAAGAATATCGTCTTTGTAGTCCTTGTCCTGAGCTTCTGAATCTTCAGATCTGAAAACTTCACATATGCCAGACACCCCACACTCGAAAAACATTCAAGTTAGATCCGACTTTGAACCAAAATTCATGAGGAGTAACGTCTAAAGTTGCATGAGACACTCTATTTAGAATAAAAGTGGCCGTCAATGCAGCTTCTCCCCAGTAGCATTTTGGAAGACCCGCAGTCAACAACATTGAGTTTATTATTTCTGTCAACGTTTTGTTCTTTCTCTCTGCTACTCCGTTGGATTGAGGAGAATATGGAGCAGTAGTCTCATTGACAATTCCACGTTCTTTGTAGAACAATGTGAATTCATGAGACTGGTAGTCTCCTCCTCGATCACTTCTTATTCTTTTGAGTTGTTGTCCAGTTTGTATTCTGCCTCGGCCTTGAACTCTTTGAACTTCTCGGATGCTTCGTCTTTAGCCTTCAGCAAGTAAACGAACACGTACTTTGAGAAGTCATCGATGAAGTTTATAAAATACTTCATCCCGGCCTTTTAGAGAACTGTTTAAAGTCACAGCTATCAGAGTGTACCTGTCGCGACCCGCTCTCGAATAATCGGGTATGTGTCGGACACGCCCAACCTTCGTCGATAGACACGACAAAGTAAGCTGTTCAATACTAAGGAAAATTCCAAATCACAATGATACAAAATCAACTACAACATCTTTAAACGTCCTAAAAATTACCACAATCCACAAAGTCAAATTTAGTACAAAGTCATCCGGAGACAAATCCGGTAAAATAAATGTACAATGATGAAATCCAAAATACAATATATCCAGAAATGAATATCTAACAATGAACTAAACAATGCACTAGATCCTGCAACTCCATTGATGACTCCAGCTTAATATGGCCTCAAGCTCACCTGTAACATATCCTATAAAAAAATAAAGTATAACCCCGACAAGAAGCACTAAATAAAGTAAACTGAAGTGTTACACAATGAATTATGATACAAGCACTGGAACATGAAACTGTAGTACATGAATAACGATGAAACTATAGTACCAGATCTAGAACAATGAACAAGACTATCAGTGTAATATACATTTGAAATAACTATCAAAATATATGACCGGCTGGGATAGTACAGGGTACAAGAGCACATAAATAATGGTATGGCTTAGAGTCCCACATATACGATGTGAGACCTAACCTATTAAACAATGCCTAGCTAATTTAGGATTGGTCACATATCTGTAGTATTTCTCCACCCTAATGTACAAGTAAAGAACACTGAACAATGAACAATGAACGATGAACGATGAACGATGAACAATGAGCAATCGTGTGTACAACGTGTCAATATGAGAACATAAAGCAAGACAGAAATACAGTGTAAAAGAGTTCGAGTCGGTGTACTTGCCTTGCTTTGGAAGCCTGAGAGTAGTAAAGCATGAATGTTCACCTGTTATTTGGTACAATTTTGTTAGGTTTGAAAATAATAATTATTAACTAACTATTGCCAACTAGATAATTGTCTATTTCTAATACTAAATATAAGCAAAACTAGTTAACAATATTTTAAGAAAATATATATAATATAGCTTTAACCAAAATAATTACTTAAGCCAATATAGGTATAACTAGCTAACTATATACATTTATCTGATTAAGTAACTTCATTAATATATATAAATGAAAAGAGTCTAACCAAAATATTGTATATATATAATAATTTTTAGATTGATAAAATCATTTCTTAAAAATATTTTTGCAAGATAAAAGTAATTACTAACAAGCCTAAATCTGTTTTAGGAAAATATTTCATAGATTATAACAAGTTTACAAAAATTTATACATTTTCTTTCTTTTAGAAAACATTATCACTAGATACATTGGAAAGGAAAACATCAAACTAAGATTTGTTTGGAAGCTATATAACAAAATAATACATACATAATATACCTATAAAACACATTAAAATTTAGTATAGCTAACAGATAGGAATATACATAGTCCAAGCCTACTGCCAAGGCTACTGTTGTAGGCCAGAACTAAAGCCTACTACCAAGGTTGCTAGTTCTACTCCTCCAACTTTCTATACAAAACAACATCCCATAATTAAGAACCAGACCTAGCCCAACTGGTCAGGCCCAAGCCCACATTAGTAAACCTGTTGCTGCTATTGCCAATATATTCTACTTCCCACTTCAATCCAATAGTCGACCCATTCCTAGTTCTGACTTGGCCCAACCTATTGTTGAATAAAATTAATCAATCTTTCTCCCTTCTGTTACTGAATAAAAATCCCTTATAGAAAGGAGTTAAGCCCACAACATAACCATAAACCAAGCCTACAGCAAGCAAGAATTAAGCCTAGCATCACCAACCCACTCTCATGAATTCTCCCTGGCCATGTCTTTAAAAATGTTAACTCTGATTAACTCATAATCTCTCACCCCCATGTTCCCAACTGTACAAACCCAAGCCCAGCTACCCTAAGCACTCAGGAAAATACTAAAACCTTTCAACACACTCTCTCTCTACTCATTATTGTTTCGCTCATAATCTTCATATTTGGACAGCTGTAGAAAATTGAATGAGAAACTACGATTGACTCTTCAAATTTCAAAGACGTATAAAGCTAGCTCTCTATGGCTTTGAAGGGTGACACGCTGATCAAAGAAAATAAATAACTGAGACTCTCTCTCTCTATAGTCTATTTCCCTTTTAACTCATTTCTTCTTCTCCACTGTTCGCTCACTCAAACCCTAACCCTAATTTTTGACATCACTCTCCTCCTCTTCTCCAGATTTCAAGAACCCTAAGTCTACACTTTATCTCTAAACCCCCACAGCTACGAGGAAGTGCAAGACTATGATGAGGGAACTCACCTTGGTGCAGGCTGTGGTGGATTCGGCATCCCAGACGGCCGATGGAGGGGACCCGACCACGAGAACTTGGTGATGGCGGTGGCATTGGCCACAAAGGTGCGGGGGCCGGTAGACTGCTAGCTCGAACGAACATGGACTCTGGCGGTCGCCAGAACTTGACAACGGTGGCTGCGACGTGGCTCCTCGGTCTTCGAAGGAGGCAACTCGTGTTGGTACTTTCTTTACATGGAGAGAGCTTGCTCTCAACATGCCTTGTAAATTTTAGTCCCACAACGGAAATACACCATGAGTTATCTCAACATATATACTTGGGTGTGTTGTTGAGAGATGCACATGGGGTGGTGACCCTAAGGAGGGAACCATGTGGGTGATTTTACTAGGAGGTAAGAATAAGGCTCCAAGGATTAAGTATTAATGCTTTTGTCATTCTCTTGGATTAATTTCCATTTGGAGCTAAGCCCCAAAGGGGCTTAGCGACTCGGACTCGGGCTCATGGGCTCATGAGGCATAAAGTGGCATTTTGTTGGCGCACTTTGCACTCGGCTCATATGCGGCCATGCGGTCTTATGCGGCATGTGGCTCATATGCGGCTCATGCGGCCTCATGCGGCTCATGCGGCCATGCGGCTCATGCGGCTCATGCGGCCATACGGTCCATACGGCACATGCGGTACATGCGGTCCATTCTGCTCATGTGGTCCATGTGGTCCATGCGGCCCATGCGGTCCATGCGGCCATGCGGCTCATGCGGCACTGGCGGTTCATGCAGTCCATGCGGCTCATGTGGTCCATGCGGCCCATACGGCCATGCGGCTCATGCGGCTCATGTGGTCCATGCGGCCTATACGGTCCTTGCGGCCATGAAGCTCATGCGGCCAGACTGCTGCTGCTGCTGCCGTATGGAGGGCTTCGCTGACTGTGCAGATTACAAGTCAGTTATGGTAAGGCTGAATCAATGCGATTAATTCAGATCCTATCTTTGTGGGATTTGAATTAATTTTATTCCTATCTTTGTGGGATTTGAATTAATCTCGTTGCTATCTTTTTGAAATTTGATTCAATCTTTCCATAATTGAATAGGCGGCGAGGGTTTCCTCCTCTCTCTATAAATACTCTCTTCTGGCCTCCTTTGTGGTTATCACGAAAATATAAGTCAGAAAAGGAGAAAGAGAGAGAGAGAGCTGCTGCCACCATTGCAAGTCCATCCGAGGAGTCAGAACAGAGGTGACTTCGAGCATTCCACAAGTTCTTCAAACTTGCTGGTTCCTGGAAGAAGATCGTGTAGGGCGAATCTTGCTTTGAGCAACGGTATTTTGACACCCCAGCATTGTTCTTCTTCTCATCTCTCTCTAGATTATTGTAACTCATTCTGTCCCAATTGCAACACGTTTGCAAGGAAGAACGAGAGATCTTCTCTTCTTTATTTTCCTCCTCCATATTGTAATCGGATTACTTGGTATTTGTATCATCGTAGATCTTTGTTGCATCTGTTTTACCATCTTTGATCAAGCCCCGGGACTA
The DNA here is from genome assembly GCA_029216955.1 of Iris pallida. Lineage (NCBI taxonomy): Eukaryota > Viridiplantae > Streptophyta > Magnoliopsida > Asparagales > Iridaceae > Iris > Iris pallida. The sequence goes on from JANAVB010029464.1 coordinate 39,310, forward strand.
ACAACTCGAACTCTGATGTTGCTGCATGGAGTTCGAATGGGCGGCTCGCTGCTCGAGGGGTCGACGCTTAAATCGAGCGCTCAGATCTCGAGGTGCCGACGGTGGACTGCGGACGGACTCTGATGATGAGATTCGGTCGAGGTGGCGTGAACTCTGGTGACTGAAGCAGATCTTGACTCACTTGTCGATCGAGTGCGGTGGAACAGTGTTCGATATGGACACGAAATGTCGGTGAAGAAATGAACTCCGGTGGGGCAATGCCAGAGTAGTGGCGGATCTTGACGTGGCCGCAGCGGTGGTGAGCGATGGTGCTCCCTTGGGGTCGGCCACGAGCAGCAATGGTATTGGGAATAGGGTCTATAATTTTGGACAGTACAATTTGTGGGAGACTGTGTGGATGTGACTGTACACTGACATGTCAGTATTTATAATAAATTATAAGGGTTTTCTCCAAGAAAAGGACTGTGGCAGTGTTGTAATAATAACAAACAGATCTGATGGCATAAGTTTAAACTTGTAACTAATTTTGTAACAACTTGTAACTGCCTAACCAATTTAGTTATAATTACCAGCTAGTTAATAACTAACTAATGTACAAATTAACTAACTATAAATAATTAGTTAAAACCAACAAACTAATTAATTAGTTAAAGCAACTGCCAACTGACAGTTCCTCTAGAAAAATTGATTTCTTAATCGAAATTACTTAGTACAATATGCAGAGTAATAAACAAAATCATTAATAGGAATATTTAATATTTTTGAATATAACAAAACATTTTTTTAGACTAATTGTTAACAATTACATTTAGAGTATTTCAATCTAATACTAATTAATTATAACACAAAAAAAAACTAGTCTGTTAGCTACAGGTTATCAAGAAGCATAACACTACAGTGGAACGACATTAACCTTAAATAAATACCAACAAAATTAATTAAAATTTTAACAGAAGGTCCAATCTCCTTTAGAGGAAAATAAATAAGTTTCCAACAAAAATTAGTTTTTATTATCCATTTATATGAAAACAAAATTACACAATTGATTAGAAATTAGGAAAAATTCTTAAAAATTTTCAAAATTCGGTTTAGAGAGTTACAGTACCCACCCTTATTCAAAACAAGAGCAACAACTCTCTATTTAAACTCTCATTTGAGTAATGGATATCCTAAGACCTGTATACCCGCATCCGCATGCCTCTCTAAAACAACGGTTGTTGTCTACAGGAGCAAGCAGATTCTTTCTTGCAACGGGTGATAATGATGAGGTTGCCCATACACGTGCAAATGAGGACATTAGTCCGGTGCTTGTGTATAAGACTAATCTTGGTTTCAAGTCTAGGCTTGGTTGTTTTTGTGAAATTTTTTATGGGGGGTTTTTCCTTTGTTCCTTTTTGCTATCAAATATATTGTGTCATCAACTTAATATACTTTTTGTGGCTATCAACCTTAGTACTTAGCCAACCTCAAATGACTAGGACCGACTACGACATGGTAGAGAATAGTCATAGCAACTTTTTAAAATAAATTATGAGTATTGTTATAAGTGACCTTTGAAGCAAATAAGTAATTAATTCCTAAATTATTCTATAGGTTCCTTGGATTACTTGGGTTTGAATTTTGTGCCAGACTTTCACACTCAGCTTTCGGTTACAGGCAAGTGTAACTTGCCAATCTTGTACTTCACTTTACAATATTTAGCTTTTATATATCTGCTTGATTTGGTTATTGCAACACCTAGGACCGTGTATGGTACTTCACGTCCGAATCACATTCGGGTGCCGATGGACGTTAGCACCATCAGGTATCGATACTAGATATTAACATTTACGTTACCGCGACAAATTGTTGCGGGGTACACTCTGACCCTAGGACATGTTCATGTGATACTGCATACTGACGGATTCCTGTACTTGATTACATCTTGCTATATGGAAGCCCGTGTTGATAGGACGATGATATGAGATTCTTACACTTTATTTACTATTATGACTCGATGTCCTAGCTAGAAGTTCTGTCCGAGCGTCTCGTGGATACGATACGTGAAGTCATATGGACGGGGAGGACATATACCGTGCGCTTGGGATACTTTCCCTCATAGTATGTTGTTGTCTCATTCCAGAGCTTTGGAGATTTTGTAGTTTGCCACAGCTTCCTTATTGGACTGTGGGTATTCATAGTTTGCTGGAGTGCCTATCAGGTCTCCGAGGTATACCCTCGCGTATTTGTGTGATATTTCTTAAATTGTATTTTATTCTAGTTGGTTATGTTAGATTCACCCACTCTATCAGTCGTACTATACTTATTTATTCATTTATTACTGTCGTATATTTGGCCTGTATATTATGTACCTTGTTGCGTCCCGCTGAGGACTTGATTTTCTCTCAAGATTTAGCTGTGTGGTCTACAGAGGACTTGTTGGATTATTGATGAGCTCCTATTATATTTCATGTGTGTACTCTTCGCAGGTATTCATTCCTTCGTAGTTTATATGTTCTATTTTCTATTGTTCTGATCGCTTAGCAGCATAGTATTTATAGACTCATATTATTTCTTTTGAGTCTATTCAGGCAATATGATTATTAGGATGCAGACTGGTTCTTATAGTCCCTATTCTTTATGAAGTTGTCTGTGGATTGAGATATAAATAGGTTATAGAGGTAGTTACACCAATCTAGGACAGCTTTGTGTATCCAATTTTGGGCTAGAGTCCATTTGGATAGTAGCTTGCCATTGTCATGTAGCTTGGTTTCGTGTATTTAAGGACTGGGGCGTGACACCCATGTGGTGGGCTCATATTGGCCCAGAGCATGCAGGAGGGGCAATGGGAGCCCGCCATGTGGGCACGGGCCAATCGTGGTCACGCCCACGAACGGGCCAAATAGACTTTCCAGTACCGAAAACATAACCTTTTTTCCCTTTCGATAAATAGCTCTATTTCTATTGCGAATGCAGTGTAACGTTCCAGTCCTAAAATACGTAGGATCAGAAATACAATACATGCCAGCAACACTTCACCAATGGGCCAAAACTCATAGTAAGCCCATTAACGAAATGCTTAAGCTGTAAATCATAATAACAACTAGAATAATAATACAGGTCACATGTCACAACTAATCTCATCCACATAGAATCATGAGACATAAGATATCAAGTCCAATAAAATAATACTAATGAAAGATCTGTCCAGCAGAAAATAAAATAATAACTGTTCGAATAAGACATCTTGAAACCACAGTGGAAGGAAGTAATAATAATCATAAACTACAAGTCTGTGAAATGAAAAGAAATAGAGTAGCAAGTCTAAAATAGAGAGACATGTCTCAAGAAAAGTCCTCGGGTACTATCTCGTCCTGCGATGGTATGACTCTAGT